>JAXRKP010000668.1:67500-92500 GCA_037039925.1 Doris montereyensis | reverse complement strand
GCAAGGGGCTTGTAGAAAGTGAAGGAAGTGACATTGAATAATAGTAAAGCCCCATAGGAACAAAAACAAGACAAACACAAGGAATAGACCGAAAAATAGGGCCACCATGAGGATCGAACCCGCGACCTCTGCGTAGGCACCCATCGCCTCGCCCTGAAAGCATTGAAGTTAGCTCGGTTGGTAGCACGCTTTCCTTTCATTGCGATGCGATGGATGCCGACGCAGAGGTCGCGGGTTTGATCCTCATGGTGGCCAGGGTTGTTTCTGTCTATTCATTGTTTTTAATCTCGTTTTTTTATTCCCATGGGGCTTTGATATTATTCAATGTCATTTCCTTCACTGTAGTTATCACATCGCTTTGATGATCCTAAAGCAGACCTAATTTTATGATCTTCTGACAAAAGCGATCAACAAAGCTGATTCTAGTAGTCATCGTTCAGATTGAACGGAAACTAAAACATGCAAACTAATGGCCAGTAACCCTGACGACCTTCAGTAATAAGAGAATTACCTTTGGGTGTACGCGTATTAAATGACCGATTTCCCCACTTCCCTATCACCAAGGTCCTATGGCGCTAAATGACCGATTTCCCAATTTCCCAACCACCTATGGGGCTAAATGGCCGCTTTCCCCACTTCCCTCCATGAAGGTCCTATGGGGCTAAATAGCCGCTTCTCCCCCTTTCCCTCCACCGAGGTCATATGGGGCTAAATGGCCCCTTTCCCCAATTCCCTACCACATAGGTCATATGGGGCTAAATGGCCGCTCCCCCTAATTCCTTACCACCAAACTCCAAGGGGTTAAATGGCCGCTTTCCCCACTTCCCGACCACAGAGGTCCTATGGGGCCAAATGGCCGATTTCCTCACTTCTCTCCACCAAGGTCCTATGGGAATAAATGGCCACTTTCCCCACTTCCCTACCACCAAAGGTCCTATGGGGCTAAATGGCCGCTTTCCTCACTTCCTCCACCAAGGCCGTATGGGGCTTAATGGCCGCTTTCCCCACTTCCCTACCATAGAGGGCCTATGGGGCTAAATGGCCGCTTTCCCAACTTCCCTACAACAGAGGTCCTATGGGGCTAAATGGGCATTTCCCCAATTCCTTACCGCCAATGTTATATGGGGCTAAATGGCCACTTTCCCCACTTCCTTACTACCGAGCTAATTGGCCGCTTTCTTCAATTCCTTACCACCGAGGTCCTATGGGGCTAAATGGCCGCTTTCCCAACTTCCCTACCACCCGAGTACTATGGGGCTAAATCACCGCTTTCCCACTTCCCTACCACCAATGTCCTATAGGACTCAATGACCACTTTCCCACTTCCCTACCACTGATGTCCTATAGGACTCAATGACCACTTTCCCACTTCCCTACCATCGATGTCCTATAGGACTCAATGACCACTGTCCCACTTGCCTACCACCGATGTCCTATAGGACTCAATGACCCTTTCCCACTTCCCTACCACCGATGTCCTAGGACTCAATGACCACTTTCCCACTTCCCTACCACCGATGTCCTATAGGACTCAATGACCACTTTCCCACTTCCCTACCGATGTCCTATAGGACTCAATGACCACTTTCCCACTTCCCTACCACCGATGTCCTATAGGACTCAATGACCACTTTCCCACTTCCCTACCACCGATGTCTATAGGACTCAATGACCACTTTCCCACTTCCCTACCACCGATGTCCTATAGGACTCAATGACCACTTTCCCACTTCCCTACCACCGATCTCCTATAGGACTCAATGACCACTTTCCCACTTCCCTACCACCGATGTCCTATAGGACTCAATGACCACTTTCCCACTTCCCTACCACCGAGGTCCTATAGGGCTAAATGACCGCTTTTCCACTTCCCTTACCACCGATGTCCTATAGGACTCAATGACCACTTTCCCACTTCCCTACCACCGATGTCTTATAGGACTCAATGCCCACTTTCCCACTTCCCTACCACCGATGTCCTATAGGGCTAAATGACCACTTTCCCACTTCCCTACCACCGATGTCCTATAGGGCTAAATGACCACTTTCCCACTTCCCTACCACTGAGGTCCTATAGGGCTAAATGACCGCTTTCCCTCCCCTACCGATGTCCTATAGAGCTAAATGGCCACTTTCCCACTTCCCTACCACCGATGTCCTATAGGGCTAAATGACCACTTTCCTACTTCTCTACCACCAATGTCCTATATGACTAAATGGCTGCTTTCCCACTTCCCTACCACCGAGGTCCTATATGGCTAAATGGCCGCTTTCCCACTTCCCTACCACATGGATCTTTGAATTAGGCTTAGTGTTTTAAAACGCAAGGATGCATACAAATGGCGACTTGCCCCACTTCCCTACCACCGAAATCCTATGTAGAAACCATTGTTATACAATAGCGACTTGCCCCACTTTCCTACCACCGAAATCCTATGTAGAAACCATTGTTATACAATAGCGACTTGCCCCACTTTCCTACCACCGAAATCCTATGTAGAAACCATTGTTATACAATAGCGACTTGCCCCACTTTCCTACCACCGAAATCCTATGTAGAAACCATTGTTATACAATAGCGACTTGCCCCACTTTCCTACCACCGAAATCCTATGTAGAAACCATTGTTATACAATAGCGACTTGCCCACTTCCCTACCACCGAAATCCTATGTAGAAACCATTGTTATACAATGGCGACTTGCCACTTCTACAACCAAGTCCTACGCAGAAACCATTGTTATAAAATGGCGACATACCCAACTTCCCTACCACCAAAGTCCTACCCAGAAACCATTTTTATAGTTTACCGCTTGAAAAGTTTTTGAAGTTTTCCAGATCAACTGTCTTGTTCGTGAAATTTTATTCGCAGAATGCTTCATTTAAAGATCTCATTTCTGCCCATATAACAAACAAATAAATCATTACCATAAAGATCACTTTGTTCTTTGACATTGTCAGATGGTAAATCGTTTTGTTACGATTCTAAAAATCAAATTCTATCAGTGTCTTTTAGGTTTTGAGAGCATATCCTCCAGTTCTCTCATGGAAGCATTCTTCAACGTCCCGCAAGACGAGCATGGCAGAGGAGGCCACCAAGGAATGATAAAGGTCCTAGGTTGACCTCCGTTCTGAAAAAAGACATGACTATTGTAAAAGTGAGATTTTATCATAAGTTTAAATTTGCAAGATTGCCTTTTTTCATGAAATTATGGAAAGTTTCAGGTCTGTGCGCTTAATATGAAATGACGAAAAAATGAAATAGAGATTTGATAGCTAGAGATGTTGGAGGTTTGTGGTAGTAACATATTCGTGTTCGTTGGGGGGGGGGGAGAAGGGAGGGGGTCGTGTTTTGTTTTGTGTGTGTGTGTGTTTTTTAAAGCTTTGTTTTATATAATTTGTAAATATCTTACATACACGTTCATAAGAAGCGCACTGAGCTCGAACAGCCTTCAGATAGAGCTATTTATAAATGCAATGTATCATTATTTGTTGTTATTATTACTTCAAATGGAGCTATATAAATGCAATGTCTCATTATTTGTTGTTATTATTGTTCCTTTGATTGTTTCGTTCATTCTGCAGCTTGTGTGATTTCTCCCATTCACATATTTTTAAAAACAATTCAATGTGAACTACTCGCCAGTATGAAGAACTCAATATACGACACCATAGAGACGATATACTACCTTACCAGCGCCTATTGCTACGAGATGCATCAGATCTATACACGATTTTTGAGGACAAACTTGCTGGACAAGAAAACCAGGGGTTGGCCTATTACATCAAAGCCTTGCTGTATTATGACTCACAGGTAGGTTACTTGGATACCAGCAATAGCAACAACAATAAATAAAGTCGCTTCAAATTGTGATTTCACGAAATATAAGAGATTTTGGGATGCAGCTTAATGCTGCTTTGTGAACAAAATGTCACTGTGATGTTTCCAAGTATGCAGGTGAAAATCATAAAGCAAACGCAAATCAGATAAATGATGGTAAGAATAGACCGGTGATTTTTTTATAAAAACAAAATAATTTGAAAAGGATTCTACACATCAACTTTTCTCTCCTTCTCAAATGAAACTGTGAAGAATTTCCTTACAGCTAAGTATTTCCATTTATTTATTCTAAATCCACGGGAATAAAGGAAAGCAAGAAAGAAATTATAACAGAAATACCCTTGATATCTTATGTGTTCCAGTCTTAGGCAGCAAAATTACGGACGCTTTTTTGTTTTAGCATGATTTGTAAATAAGCAACTCTTTTACATTATTGGATACTTGACATCAGTCAGTTTGTTTTCTAAATGGGTAACAGGAGAAAATATTGGAGCGACTACCAGACTCCCAGCGCCTGGGTATGATCTTCATCGACCTCTATCCATGGCTGGAAAGTGTGAAGATGCTGTCCCTGTCTGCGGTAGGCCAGGTTCAGCAACAACTCAATGACGAGATCAAGACGAGAATACACCTTCTCTATGAGGTTTGTGCTCGTGGCTTGTACAATTAATTAATCATCCGTTCAGGTACGCAATCGACAACAAAAATAAAAGATAAACAGTCATTTATAGTATATATATATATCGCAGCACAAGTGCAGGCTTTTCGTCTCAAAATCCTGTTTATCTCCTAGCATGAAAATTCATTCAAAGTCGGGGACTCGTGGTCCAGAAGCAAGGTGTTGGCCTCTCGACCACCACCCCCTCCCCCTCCTAGTCCATGTAGGTGGATCGGAGACGGACGATAAGAGGAAGCTCATGTGTGTAGATGTGTGCAGATCACAACACTCTATGCACCTTGAAGATCCGCTCGCTGTTTAATACAGGGAAGTCCGGACAAAATCAAAGCCCCCGAAATCACCTTAGTTGTGGACGTGGGTAAATCCAATCAATCCAAACCATTCAACGTCGTTCTGAATTCCCAAAGGAACATACAATACATCATCCCTTTAGGCGTGTCGTACTATCGCTTTGGCAATACCCTTCTTTGCCTAAGGTCATGTACTCATTTACACTTGCGTCGAGCGAGGAAAGCAGAGTGACGTGCTTTTCCCAACAGGACAACCTTGTGGAAGAACCCTGGGCCGATTAAGATTTGAACCAGTGCTGCCGTGATTACAAAGCCACAACACTTGCATACCTCATGATCTTCAGGTTAGTACAGACCTAGGAAATCTCAGTACAGTATAGGTAGTTCCAGGTACAGACTGTCAACTACTGGGCCGTGACGGCCTCTTTGAAGTGCTACACGCATGTTTCTCTCGTACTAGTTACATGTATTCACTTGGCATCTATACTTGTATTCACTTGGCATCTATACTGGTATTCATTTGGCATCTATACTGGTATTCACTTGGCATCTAAACATGTATTCACTAGGCATCTATACTTGTATTCACTTGGCATCTATACTAGTATTCACTTGGCATCTATACTTGTATTCACTTGGCATCTATACTTGTATTCACTAGGCATCTATGCCTGTATTCACTTGGCATCTAAACATGTATTCACTAGGCATCTATACTTGTATTCACTTGGCATCTATACTAGTATTCATGGCATCTATACTTGTATTCACTTGGCATCTATACATGTATTCACTTGGCATCTATGCCTGTATTCATGGCATCTAAACATGTATTCACTAGGCATCTATACTTGTATTCACTTGGCATCTATACTAGTATTCACTAGGCATCTATATTAGTATTCACTAGGCATCTATACTTGTATTCACTAGGCATCTATACTAGTATTCACTTGGCATCTATACTTGTATTCATTTGGCATCTATACTTGTATTCACTTGGCATCTATACTTGTATTAACTTGGCATCTATACTAGTATTCACTTGGCATCTATACTTGTATTCCCTTGGCATCTAAACATGTATTCACTAGGCATCTATGCTTGTATTCACTTGGCATCTATACTTGTATTCATTTGGCATCTATACTTGTATTAACTTGGTATCTATGCTTGTATTAACTTGTGATCTATGCTTGTATAATTTGGCATCTATACTTGTATTAACTTGGCATCTATACTTGTATTAACTTGGCATCTATACTTGTATTCACTTGGCATCTATACTTGTATTCACTTGGCATCTATACTTGTATTCACTTGGCATCTATACTTGTATTCACTTGGCATCTATACTTGTATTCACTTGGCATCTATACTTGTATTCACTTGGCATCTATACTTGTATTCATTGGCATCTATACTTGTATTCACTTGGCATCTATGCTTGTATTAACTTGGCATCTATACTCGTATTAACTTGGCATCTTTACTTGTATTCACTTACATCTATACTTGTATTAACTTGACATCTATGCTTGTATTAACTTGTGATCTATACTTGTATAACTTAGCATCTATACTTGTATTAACTTGGCATCTATGCTTGTATTAACTTGGCATCTATGCTTGTAATAACTGGGCATCTATGCTTGTATTCACTTGGCATCTATACTTGTATTCACTTGGCATCTATACTTGTATTAACTGGGCATCTATGCTTGTATTAACTTGGCATCTATGCTTGTATTCACTTGGCATCTATACTTGTATTAACTTGGCATCTATACTTGTATTAACTTGGCATCTATACTTGTATTAACTTGACATCTATGATTGTATTAACTTGTGATCTATACTTGTATAACTTGGCATCTATACTTGTATTCACCTGGCATCTATACTTGTATTCACTTGGGATCTATGCTTGTATTCACCTGACATCTATACTTGTATTCACTTGGTATCTATATTTGTTTGCACTTGGGATCTATACGTATATTCCCTTTGCATCTATACTTTTATTCACCTGGGATCTATACTTGTATTCACTTGCGATCTATACTTGTAGTCATTTAGGGTCTATGCTTGTATTCACTTCCGATCTATACTTGTATTCACCTGGGATCTATGATTGTATTCACTTAAGGTATATGCTTGTATTCACTTGAGATATAAGCTTGTATTCACTTAGGAATATATGCTTGTATTCACTTGAGATATATGCTTTTATTCACTTGAGATATATGCTTGTATTCACTTCGGGTCTATGCTTGTATTGACTTGAGATGTATAATTGTATTCACTTGGGATCTATACTTTTATTCACCTGGGATCTATGCGTGTATTCACCTGGGATCTATACTTGTATTCACCTGGAATCTATTATTGTATTTACCTTGGATGTATGCTTGTATTCTATTGAGATCTATGATTGTATTCACTTGGGATCTATGATTATAATCACCTGGGATTTAAAACACAAGGATCCATACATTAGGCTCTGTGATTTAAAACACAAAGATCCATGCATAAGGCTTTTTGCTTTAAAACGCAAAGATCTATGCATTAGGCTATGTGATTTAAAACGCAAGGATCCATACATTAGGCTCTGTGATTTAAAACGCAAGGATCCATATATTAGGCTCTGTGGTTTAAATCGCAAGGATCCATGAATAAGGCTCTGTGATTTATACCGCAAGAATCCATGGATAAGACTTTGTGATTTAAAACGCAAGGATTTAAGCATTAGAGAGTGATTTAAAACGCAAGGAGCCATATATTAGATACGGTCCTGTGCTTTAAAACGCAAGGATCCATACATTAGGCTCTGTACTTTAAAACGCAAGGATCCATGTATTTGGCTCTGTACTTTAAAACGCAAGGATCCATGTATTTGGCTCTGTGCTTTAAAACGCAAGGATCCATATATTAGGATCTGTGCTTTAAAACGCAAGGATCCATACATTAGGCTCTGTGATTTAAAACACAAAGATCCATGCATAAGGCTTTTGCTTTAAAACGCAAGGATCTATGCATTAGGCTATGTGATTTAAAACGCAAGGATCTATGCATTAGGCTCTGTGATTTAAAACACAAAGATCCATGCATCAGGCTTTTTGCTTTAAAACGCAAGGATCCATATATTAGGATCTGTGCTTTGAAACGCAAGGATCCATACATTAGGCTCTGTGCTTTAAAACGCAAGGATCCATGTATTTGGCTCTGTGCTTTAAAACGCAAGGATCCATGCATTAGGATCTGTGCTTTAAAACGCAAGGATCCATACATTAGGCTCTGTGATTTAAAACACAAAGATCCATGCATAAGGCTTTGCTTTAAAACGCAAGGATCTATGCATTAGGCTATGTGATTTAAAACACAAGGATCTATGCATTAGGCTCTGTGATTTAAAACACAAAGATCCATGCATCAGGCTTTTTGCTTTAAAACGCAAGGATCTATGCATTAGGCTCTGTGATTTAAAACACAAAGATCCATGCTAAGGCTTTTTGCTTTAAAACGCAAGGATCCATACATTAGGCTCTGTGCTTTAAAACGCAAGGATCCATTCATTAGGATCCTTTAAAACATAAGGATCCATGCATTGGCTCTGTGCTTTAAAACGCAAGGATCCATTCATTAGGCTCTGTGCTTTAAAACGCAAGGACCCATGCACTAGACTATGGGATTTAAAACGGGATCAATCCATTAGACTGTGATTTAAAACGCCAGGATCCATGCATTAAAGTCTGATTTAAAAGGCAAGGATTCATGCATTAGACTGTGATTCCTTTAGCACTGTATACTGTTTTAGCTATTCTGTTGTCATTCATTCTGTTTACATGCCCGAACCATCTCAATTGATTTGTTTCTATCTTAGTTTCTATGCCATCTGCTTTGGTTTGATCTCTTATTGTTGTGTTTCTGATTTTATCTCTTTTAGTTTCCCCTACTACTCTTCTTAGATATTTCATTTCCGTTGCCTGTACTCTACTGTATTCTTTACTGTCTAAAGTCAAGGTTTCACTGCCATAGAGAAGAGTAGGACAATAAACACTGTGTTGTATACTGCCATTTTGGTTTGTGTTGACAATTCTTGTTTACCTACAAATGCCTTTCCTGGATGGTTATATATTGCACTTGCCTTTTCGATTCTCTGGCTAATTTCTTCTCTTAGTTTTCCATCTGAGTTAATCATTACTCCTAGGTAATTGTAGCTGTGAACTTGTTCTAAATTCTTCCTGCCCAATTTAAGATTTTGTGTTTTAGTTTCCCTAGTTAATAGCATTGTTTTGTTTTGTTTTTTGCATTTTATCTCATTCCTCTTTTATTTAGTTCATTGTTCATAATGTTGAAATTCGACTGAAGGTCACTTTCTGATTTTCCAAACAGAACTAAATCATCGGCAAATGAAAGCATTGGTACATTTATTGGTTTGAGATTCCACATACCTAAATTCATTTTCTTTATTTTTTGAGGATGCCTTTGCGATTGAATCCATAAATGTGATAAACAAAAGAGGACTTAGGATACAACCCTGTCTTACTCCTATATCTACATTAAATTTTGCAGATATGTTTCCAGCTACCCTCACTGCACATCTTTGTTTATTGTAAGAACTTTTAATGGCTTCTATTAAATTTTGCTCTACATTGTGTTCTTTAAGCGAATCCCTCCTCACAATGTCAAACACCTTTTCTAGATCTATAAAACACAACGGCATGTCAATGTTTCTCTCAGGGAATGTTTCTATTATTTGTCTAATTGTAAATATGTAGTCTTGTACACTTCTTCCTGGTCTAAATCCACTCTGATGCTCTTCAATCTGATCTTCTACTCTTTTCCTTAGTCTCATTGCCAGTATCCTCGCATACACTTTTCCTGGATACGCTAAGTAGTGATATCTCTCTATACTTTGAGCATTCCATAGTTGATCTTTTCTTATGTATTGGTACTACCGTTCCCTTTTTCCAGTCGTCTGGCATCTGTTTGGACTTCCATGCTTGCTGGCATATTGTATGTAGTAGTTTGTCTGCCTCTCTCCCTTGGTTTTTAATCATTTATGGATAAACTGCATCTGCTCCTGGGCCTTTTCCTAATTTCACTTTTCTTATAGCTGTTTGGATTTCTTCCATTGATATATTTACATCTTCAGCTGTGTCCTCTGGATTACTTGTTACTCTTACTAATTGATATTTACTCCTTGTTTCATATGTTCTGGAGGGATTATGTTATTGTTGAAAATACTTTCTTCACGCTTCCATGATTTGGCTGTCTTCTTTCATTATTTCTCCTTTAGCATTCTTAATTTGTCGTATTGGGCATGCTTTGGTCTTTCTCTTGCTATTCATTACCCCCTAGAACAGCTTTTTGATTTCCTTGATAGCTTTTTTGAAGTCTTTGTTCAAACTCTTCCCATTGTTCCTGTTTTGCTTTCCTCACTTCCTCTTTGGTGATAGTTCTTTTATTTGTGTAATCTATCTTATCCTCTGGTCTCTTTATTTGCAAGTATTTCTTCCAGGCATCCTGATCTTAGTTTTGACATTCTCATCCCACCATGTTGTTCTTTTCCTATCTCCTTTAATTTGTTTCCTACCACAGACCTCTTCAGTACAACTGAGGAGAGTTTCTTTATACAATTGCCAATTTTCTTCTATTGTGCTATCATTCAGATCCATCTGCCTTTCACTGATACATCTTTATATCCTAGATTGGTATATCTCTTTTACTATTGGTTTATTTAGTTTCTCTATTTTGAGTTTAGTAGATTTCTTTACTTTCCTTTTGTGTTTGTTTTCTTCAGTCAGTAATCTCATTTTGGCAATCACTAGGTAATGATCACTAAATATTTCTGCTCCTCTGTTTACTCTTGCATCTAATGTACTGTAAAAAAGGAGCTGCTAACTATTATGTAGTATATGATTGACTTTTTACACCTGTCTTCATTTGCTCTTGTATATTTGAGGATATCTTTATGAGGAAAAAGGTGTTGGTTATTTTCAGGTTATTCTTCAGGCAAAAATCTATTAGTGTCTCTCCATTTGGAGAAGTTGTTGCCTCTCCTTCTTTACATATTACTCCTCCTGATGTTTCTATATTGTTGCCTACTCTAGCGTTTAAATGTCCTAAAAGCATTAGTTCCTGTCTGTGTTTAAGATTATCTGCAGATATTTGTAAATCGTTTTCGAAGGTATCTTTTTCTTCTTTAGTGTCGTCTTCGTTTGGTCCATAAGCTATTAATAGTTTAATTTATCTTCCTTTTGGTTTAATATTTACCTTTAATAGTCGTGGGCTTATAAATTTCAGGTTTCTAGTAGCTTTTCATGCCTTTTATGCACTAGAAGACCTATTCCTGCTCTAGCTATATCTTTGTCATCTACTCCTGAGAAGATTAAAATATGATTTGGTCCTACATTTTGTATTCCTTGTCCTTTTTTCTTTGTTTCTGTAATAGCCAAAATGTCTACTTTGAATTTTTCCATTTCTTCAACTAATTCTTACTCTTTTCCATTTAATGCCCTAAAATTCCGTGTTCCAAAAATCACAGTCGTATTCGTTTCCATTTTCGTCGTTGGAAGGTCAAGCCTGCTATATTATACTTATTTCTCTGTATCAGTTAGGTTTCCGATAAGCGGGGGATTGACCCACTGTACCCTAGGTAGATGGTGGGGCTGCCACCTTGAGGCCCCCATACCAGGCCTTGTTATTTTCTGTCAGGATTAACTCCCTTAGCCTTTGCTTATTCAAGACCAGCTAGCAAGGCAGCAGGATATATAAGGTTATGTGATTTAATACGCAATGATCCATGTATAAGGATATGTACTTTAAAAAGGCAAGAATCCATGCATAAGGATATGTGCTTTAAAAAGCAAGAATCCATGCATAAGGATATGTGCTTTAAAAGCAAGAATCCATGCATAAGGATATGTGCTTTAAAAAGCAAGAATCCATGCATAAGGATATGTGCTTTAAAAAGCAAGAATCCATGCATAAGGATATGTGCTTTAAAAAGCAAGAATCCATGCATAAGGATATGTGCTTTAAAAAGCAAGAATCCATGCATAAGGATATGTGCTTTAAAAAGCAAGAATCCATGCATAAGGATATGTACTTTAAGAGGCAAGAATCCAAAAACACCACAGTGAGCAAGAGTTGTGACAAAATTGGCAATGTCGGTCTAAGGCAAATGAAGTAGAATTTAGTTGCAGGCTGAAGCAGTACAAAATAAGGCCCCTGGGCTGAAAATAAATAAAGAAAACGAAAATAAAGAATGAAAAGCATTAAAAAGAAAAAGGATTATGGTACAAATACAAACGATTTGTCTCAAAGGCTTCATGTCCATCTTTGCTAGAAAACAACAATGTGTTGAAACATATTCTCAGGCACAGTTGATCGTACTTATATATAAGCATAGTTATACCCATGCATGTGTGTAATCAATGACACTACAGCTGTGTGTCTACTGTTATAACTATGCATATGTCAAACGCATGGTATATACATATACATCACAAGGGTTATAAATGTAGTTATTTATCTATCACCAACCCTTTTTTAACTTTTCACCCCGTTCTCACCCCTCTCTATCGATTTGCAACTCTCTGTTTTGTTTTCCTTCGTGTTCTCCTGTTTTTGGAGTTTCTTTTTTTATTTTTGCTTTATGTTGAAAGAGTTATTTAAACAAATAAAAAGCAAGAAAATTTCTTTGTGTTCAATCAGCGTCTCTATTCCCTACTGGACGTTCTGAACAGCCAGCCAAAGGCTACCGATGCCCAGTTCCATCTTCTTACCGTCATTGACCATGGCAACCTACTGCTGGAAGATATTGAAAAAATGGACATAACACCTATAGCTGCAATGTATGAAGTGGTCGATAGGTAGGTCAAAAATAGAATAATAAAACTCAAATCTCATGAAATGGTTGAAAGATAAAACTCAGGCAGAGAGCCAGTCCTCAGTCTCATATAACAATCAAACGACTGGTCCGAGACAAACAGACAATCCCCAGTCTCATGACGTAATCAAACAATTGGTCCAAAACAGAAGAAAAAAACATTCCCCATCAATATTTACCAAAGAGCTGATCAATTAGTTCGAGACAGAAAGCCAACCTCCATGGATCTTTGGCTTTTAAAGAAAACCGGGACCTAGGTTCGTGGAATAGCTGATGTACAACTATACGGCTGAGAGCCATACATGGAATAATTCATAGATAAATCTGAAGGCTGAGAGTTATTCAGGGAATAGTTGATATATAAATCTTCAGGCTGAGAGTTATTCATGGAATAGTTGATATATAAATCTTCAGGCTGAGAGTTATTCATGGAATAGTTGATATATAAATCTAAAGGCTGAGAGCTATTCATGGAATAGTTTATATATAAATCTACAGGCTGAGAGTTATTCATGAAATAGTTGATATATCATTCTACAGGCTGGGACCTATTCATGGAACAATTGATATATAAATCTACAGGCTGAGAGCTATTCATGGAACAATTTATATATAAATCTACAGGCTGAGAGCTATTCATAGAAATAGTTGATATATCAAGGATCTAAGGATGATGGTTATTCATGGAATAGTTGATATATAAATCTACAGGCTGAGGGTTTTCATGGAATGGAATAGTTGATATATAAATCTACAGGATGAGAGTAATTCATGGAATAATTGATATATAAATCTAAGGATGATGAGTTATTCATGGAATAGTTGATATATAAATCTACAGGCTGAGGGTTTCTCATGGAATGGTTGATATATAAATCTACAGGATGAGAGTTATTCATGGAATAGTTGATATATAAATCTACAAGCTGAGAGTTATTCAGGGAATAGTTGATATATAAATCTACAGGCTGAGAGCAATGCATGGAATGGTTGATATATAAATATGTAGGCTGAGAGTTATTCAGGGTATAGTTGATATATAAATCTGTAGGCTGAGAGTTATTCAGGGTATAGTTGATGTATAAATCTGTAGGCTGAGAGTTATTCAGGGTGTAGTTGCTATATAAATCTGTAGGCTGAGAGTTATTCAGGGTGTAGTTGATATGTAAATCTGTAGGCTGAGAGTTATTCAGGGTGTAGTTGATATATAAATCTACAAATTGAGAGTTATTCATAGAATAGTTGATATATAAATCTACAGGTTATGAGTTTTTTTCTGGAAAAGTTGATATAAAATTGTACAGGTTGTGAGTTATTCATGAAATAGTTTATAGATAAATCTACAGGCTAAGAGTTATTTATGGAATAGTTGATATATAAAGGGGTTATTCATAGAATGGTTTAGATATAAATCTACATGCTGAGCGTTATTCATGGAATAGTTGATATATAAATCTACAGGCTGAGTGTTATTCAGCGAATATGTTATATTTAAATCTACAAGCTGGGGATTATTCATGGAATAGTTGGTATATAAATCTACAGGCTGGTGGTTATTTATGCAATAGTTGGTGTATAAATGTACAGGATGAGAGTTATTCATGGAATATTTGATATATAAGTCTAAGGCTGAGAGTTATTCATAGAATATCTGATATATAAATCTATTCATGGAATAGTTGATATATAAGTCTAAGGCTGTGAGTTATTCATGGAATAGTTGATATATAAGTCTAAGGCTGAGAATTATTTATGGAATAGTTGATATATAAATCTAAGGCTGGCTAGAGTTATTCATGGAATAGTTGATATATAAGTCTAAGGCTGAGAGTTATTCATGGAATAGTTGATATATAAATCTAAGGCTAAGAGTTATTCATGGAATAGTTGATATATAAGTCTAAGGCTAAGAGTTATTCATGGAATAGTTGATATATAAATCTAAGGCTGAAAGCCATCCATGGAATAGTTGATATATAAATATACAGGCTGAGAATTATTCATGGAATAATTGATGTATAAATCTGCAAGCTGAGAGTTATTCATGGAATAGTTGATATATGAATCTACAGGCTGAGGGTTATTTATGGAATAATTGATATATAAATCTACAGGCTGAGAGGTATTTATAGAATAGTTGATATATAAATCTACAGACTGAGAGGTATTTATGGAATAGTTGATGTATAAATCTACAGGTTGTAAGTTATTTATGGAATAGTTGATGTATAAGTGTAAAGGATGAGAGTTATTCATGGAATAGTTGATGTATAAATATAAAGGCTGAGAGTTATTCATGGAATAGTTGATGTATAAATATAAAGGCTGAGAGTTATTCATGGAATAGTTGATGTATAGATCTACAGGCTGAGAGTTATTCATGGAATAATTGATGTATAAATCTAAAGGCTGAGAGTTATTCATGGAATAGTTTATATATGTATATTGTCTATGGGCGAGAGCCCCCCCTCTGTCTTATGAAATATTCCATCGATGGATCCCAGGCAGAATAACATCCAACAAATCTCAGGAAATAGTTTATCAATTAGTCTAAGAAAGAAGGCTAGTCCATGAGAAGTTATAAACGAACATATTGCAAACAGATATACAAGCCGCTCGACCCTAATCTGAGTGTAGGGGAATCATGCAAACGGCATTTAGGAATTATCAAGTTTTAATGGTATGCTAAGAGTGGGCACGTGATCATCATAAGACTTTGAAAAGCCCAAGAATAACGTTATATCACATGTACTCTGAAGATTCTAAATCTGTTTCCTATAAACCTGTGCTTGTAAATCCTGGTAACATCCTTTCACTACTTTCAGGTTTGCTGTTCCCCACGATGAGGACACGAGGAGACACTTTGAGTCTTCACACAGCCAAGTGGACGAAATCAAAGAGGCCATCGATATGGCGTTGGCCAGGCGACCCGAAGTGGTTACAGACTTAGAAGAACGTCTTGCCATAGACGTTATCTGGATAACTTCAAGGTAAAGTGAATTAACTCATGTAATAGTTTTACACCCAACCACACAATGTTGAAAGTGGCTAGATCTGATATTCAGTAAGCCCTCTTGATCGTTTCCGATGAACCCTAGAAACTGTCTAAACGTTTTCCAGTATTTACTTTGCATTCAAGCCTTTTGGTTTTGTGTGCATTCAAAGCTTTTAGGTTCGGGTTCGTTTCCGTGAAGAAAATTCAAAGTATTGCTTACTGTAGTTGGGGTGCTGATTTTATTAGGGAGAGGTTTCCAAGTTTCCGTGTCGCATGTCTGTTTGGTTTCTTCTTTGGTAAGCCCCACACTAGTCGAGGTGAATATGACATGTATAGCGAAGCATGTGTACTTTACAATAAGATTCCTGCTTTATCACCTGTGAAATTCCATCCCGTGTCTGTCCAATCGTTTCTTTATATTTGGAGTTTTCACATTATGTTGAAGCTAATTATTGAGAGACGCCCATGTCATGCTTGGTGAACAGAAGCATTTTGGGACACACCCTTCTTTCCTGTTATAAGGTAACGATATTGATTGGAATTGTTTATGGGACTCACTTTCTTTCCTGTTATAAGGTAACGATATTGATTGGCATTGTTTATGGGACTCACCTTTCTTTCCTGTTATAAGGTAACGATATTGATTGGAATTGTTTATGGGACTCGCCTTTCTTTCCTGTTATAAGGTAACGATATTGATTGGAATTGTTTATAGGACACACCCTTCTTTCCTGTTATAAGGTAACGATATTGATTGGAATTCTTTATTTATAGGCTTTTTTTGGTGGACGGGTAAATTTCAATTAAACTAACAAAACTCGGAGCAATATGATATATCAACGTTTCACCCATGTTTTTTGTTGTTGTTCTTTTCTTGTTCTGTGTGAGCCTTTTGGAATTTGTTCACCTGCTATATTAATATTATGTTATCCCTTACCATAGTTTTTGTTTTTTTTTATATTCTGCTTTCCTCTTTTCACCCTTTGGACTCTTTCTGTCAGGTTCGCAAAGAGCTCAGACCAATGGTTGACCACCCCACTCTCCTGGATGGCCGCGCTGATGTTTTCAAAGTCGAGTGGCGACTTGTACCCTGGAGCCCATCGTCAGAGACCTCGTGACTAAAGCCAATTTCATTCGGCGTGTGCAAGCTTATTTGGGGGCAAGTTACATTTGCCTGATGGTCAATTTTTTGTCTCCGTTGTAACAGCTGAACTGCTGTTAATATAACGCTTGAGAGATTTACGCATATATCAAACTTTTAAAATGTATTAATGTTTCGATCTGCATGCGGAAAAAGTTCGATAGTTTTTTTTTCTGTAATTGTTTTTATTTACTTGTTTTCATGCTAGACACAGATCAGTTCAACATGAACGGAATTGGCATCACGCTTGATTTATATAGACGCCAAATCTTTTAAGAAAATGTTGTGTTGCAAAAGGTTGTACCTCGTGAGAAATCTTGGTTTCTATCACGAGGCTTTCCTGGGACAATGTGACACAGTTGAGCGACGTCCCCCTCGAAATCCATATACTGGAAGCTAAAGCCAATTCCCTGATGTAATTTAAAAAAAACCTGTACCTAATATTTTAGAAATATAGAGGTACGCTATTTTATCCTTTTTTTTTTTGCATAACCTGTTGCTAAGCACTTCATGTTTGAAGAATTGTTCCTAAGGTTGAGAATGCGTTCAGGCGAGTTATACATGTATATTGTAGCCATATAAAAAAAAACCCCAAAGACTTTGCTATTTCCTTAACAAACTATCAGTGACTGTAACTTTTAGGTGAATGGTATGCGGATACCATTTGTAATAAAAGCTAATTAATTCCCTTGACCAATCAGAGGCCAGAGGCTGACTTTTGTGATCTTTTTATGACGTCTTCCCGTTACGTGAATGTACGCAACATGTGGCTTCTTATGGTGGACTGGGATGATAAGATGGAAAGATGGAAAAAAGTAAGTTCTGTCACGCATGCTACTTGTCAACTAACCAAACTCTAATCCCAAACGTCTTGGTATCTCTTACTGTTTTCGTTTTTATTTCTGTCTGTCTGTCTGTCTGTCTGTCTGTCTGTCTGTCTGTCTGTCTGTCTGTCTGTCTGTCTCTCTCTCTCTGTCTCTCTCTCTCTCTCTCTCTCTCTCTCTCTCTCTCTCTCTCTCTCTCTCTCTCTCTCTCTCTCTCTCTCTCTCTCTCTCTCTCTCTCTCTCTCTCTTTCTCTGTATCTGTCTCTGTCTCTCTTTGTCTCTGTCTCTGTCTCTGTCTTTGTCTCTGTCTCTCTCTCTCTCTCTCTCTCTCTCTCTCTCTCTCTCTCTCTCTCTCTCTCTCTCTCTCTCTCTCTCTCTCTCTCTCTCTCTCTCTCTCTCTCTCTCCATCTGTCCTGTCCCTGTCTGTCTGTTCTCTGTCTCTGTCTGTCTGTCTCTATTCTCTGTCTCTGTCTCTCTCTCTGTCTCTCTGTCTCTCTCTCTCTCTCTCTCTCTCTCTCTCTCTCTCTCTTCTCTCTCTCTCTCTCTCTCTCTCTCTCTCTCTCTCTCTCTCTCTCTCTCTCTCTCTCTCTCTCTCTCTCTCTCTCTCTTTCTCTGTATCTGTCTCTGTCTCTGTCTCTGTCTTTGTCTCTGTCTCTGTCTCTGTCCCTGTCTGTCTGTCCGTCTGTCCGTCTGTCTGTCTGTCTCTATTCTCTCTCTCTCTCTCTCTCTCTCTCTCTCTCTCTCTCTCTCTCTCTCTCTCTCTCTCTCTCTCTCTCTCTCTCTCTCTCTCTCTCTCTCTCTCTCTCTCTCTCTCTCTCTCTCTCTCTCTCTCTCTCTCTCTCCCATCATAGTATACTTTGACAAATATAAACAACAATAACAACTACAAAATAAACACCCAAATCTCGTCTAAATCATACACCTAAAAATGACTGTGACATAGTCTACTGTGATTTTATACCTGGCTTGTGTTTCCCATGTAGAGCGACTTTACAGCCCTGGAACATCACACAAATCAATGAGTATACGTTTAAGTACATGGAGGCATGCAGCAAGCTTGCCACGGCTCTACCACAGAATACCATCTTGAATGTCATGGAAAATAAGGTGACGTACAGTGGAAATCGGTTATAACATGATCGATGGGGGAGAGGCTATATATATAATCCTGTTACAACCGATTCCTCTTATAAGAGGTTTGATACCTTGTACATCTACACCCTTATTTAATTGAATGAACTCGCTCATGACATAACTCTTTCGCATGTTTAGCACTTTCGCGTGCATTTCAAACACCAGCATTGCGTCTCGATGAAGTCAGTATTGAAAAATATTGCATATATCTGTAATACCTGTATACGCTATTTTTTCGCTTCTCTGAAGTACTTTCCAGGTTGCCAGAGTCCTGTTATAAGCGGCTATTTCCTTCCCAGCCCCTGCTATAAGAGGTGTAATTCAATAGAGCCAAAGAGAAAAAGAAAAAGGGGGATGGCGATGATCCTGTTATAGCCGGGTTCCTGTTATAACCGGCGCTATTATTATACACGGAATATCATCTTGAATGTCATAGAAAATAAGGTGATATGTGCCAGATGACATGTTATTCATGATGCTAATTATTATGCTACGGAAAAAACAGACAGAATTTGACACGTCCCAGGTGAAGAAAAAGATAATTTACGCTAGGGTTTTGATTTTTACTCACATCCACAACCACGATGGTGCCGAGGGTTTTGATTTTTACTTACATCCACAACCACGATGGTGCCGAGGGTTTTGATTTTTACTTACATCCACAACCACGATGGTGCCGATGGTTTTGATGTTTCCTTACATCCACAACCACGATGGTGCCGAAGGTTTGATTTCTACTCACGTCCACAACTACGATGGTGCCGAGGTTTTGATTTCATGAACCACAACCACGATGGTGCCGAGTTTTGATTTCTACTTACACCCACAACCACGATGGTGCCGAGGGTTTTGATTTCTACTCACATCCACAACCACGATGGTGCCGAGGGTTTTGATTTCTAACAACCACGATGGTGCCGAGGTTTTGATTTCTACTCACATCCACAACCACGATGGTGCCGAGGGTTTTGATTTCTACTCCCATCCACAACCACGATGGTGCCGAGGGTTTTGGTAGGATTGCTTTAGTTTTGTGTTGTTGTCCAGACCGCCCTGTACAAAGTCAGTGGTTCTTGCGAAGAAGTATTGATATCTGATTACCGGAGCATGTAGATCTCCAACGAGGCGTGATGTCAATCCACTTACCTTGACCAGTAGTTGGGGGGGGGGGGGATGGGTGTGAAGGGTTCATTCGAACAAACTCCACAACATTTTTCTTGATCCCACGACCTTTTGGTCGAGAGGTCGACACTTCCCTCTGGACAGACAGCGAAGTCAGCTCTTGGAAGAAGAATACGACAAGAAGAAAACATTAACAAAACAAGACAACAATAGAGGATACGACAAAAAAATGGCAACGCTGTTGCGGCTTGAAGACTAGTTGTTACTTTTGTCAATGCGCCTTTCCTCATTGTAGTTTTTGTTTGAAATATCAAGCAAGTAATCTTATCTGGTGCAAATATCTTTGGGGATATTTGCGCTACCTGAATTAATTACATTCACACCAAACGAGATGTAAACCGGTCGGATGAAAATAACAACAAGCCGTTTAGAAGAAAAGGAGGTGGACTTACTGACACATAGAAAGGGGCAAACGTACTTTGTGTTCTGTAAAAGGTTAATTCCTTTTAGTGACAGCTACGGAGGCGACGGCCCTAATTTTGTTTTTAAAGAGCAACAACCCAGAAGGGACAAGCTGTGGTAGAAAGATAAACCATTGACGTGTGTCGGTAAACTGACGAGATGACGTTGGGATATTTTTAATAAACCCAATTTGTTAAGCGTTTTTGTGAATTGAAGTAATTTCAGCTCTACAAATTCAATCTCAAGTTTCAACTTCCAGTTCACGGTTGATGGGTGGTGCTGGTGGGTCCCTTGCTCGTTCTTTCACCTACCTTGCTGTTTCCTCTAAATTCACTCTGAGATCACCGCATATGGTGGATGAGATAAATTTCAAGGATTAAATTCAAATTGGGCTATTTCTACCATTACACAGCTGACTTACATTTGGAGTTTTAATTGCGTGGGCGGTTGGCGGGCGGCTACTGGTAAGTGGTAAGTCTTACTTCTTTCCTCCAACGGCTTTCACTTATGTTCGATCTTGCCGTTTCCTCTTAATTCACTCTGAGATTACTGCGTATGATAAAACACTTAAGTTCCTTTAGGCCCATTACTGCCCATAGATCTGGAGCCTATCCCGATTTCTATAGCGTGAAGTGCAACAGATGATAATAATCACCTGTTGGACAGGACACTAGTTTGACACAGGTTTGGACTCCAAAGCTTCTTGTACTCATGTGCACCTGCGTCGGGTGTGGAAATTCCGGTTATGACCTGTCGGACAGGAACACTTGTTTGGGATAGTTTTTTTGCTAGGATTTGAACCGGACTCATGTCCAAAATCCGGGAGCTTAAATTCCTGCAACCGACTTTCCTGAGGAACAATTGCATACGACAGTTTTTTTGCGGTGTAAAATGTCAAAAATCAATCATGTCTTGTCAACAGTCACAATTGCATACGACAGTGATGTGTAAAATTATGGTTTGATCAATTCAATCTGTCTGGTCACAGTAAACACGATGACGTGATGTATAAATTGAAGGTTTGATCAATTCAATCTGGGCTGGTCAGTCACGATGACGTGGTGTATAAATTGAAGGTTTGATCAATTCAATCTGGGCTGGTCAGTCACGATGACGTGAGGTATAACGTGTCTAGATCAAAGTCAGACTAATGATTTTGACGGGCGCCTACTTTAATACCATGACGCTCTTTTCATCTACAGACTGACATTATGTTGCGATGGCTCAACTTCATCATCGATTTCCGGGGCACCATCATCAAACAGCGCCACTGGCGGCAAATAGAGGAAATTCTAGGTGTGACCTTTGGCCCCGACTTTCCGTTGACCTTGGAGAGCTTGATGTCTATCAATGCCATTGAAAAGCAGAAATCGTTGCATGCTGTGCTCAACAAGGCGCGCTGAGATGAACGTTCAGAACGAATACAATGAGGTGACTACACTATCAAAGCGTATCTAATGCAACACGTGTTCGCGACATGGGTTTTCTTATTTTTATTTCAGCAAACATAAATAATAATATAAAAAGATTGTCCCAAGGCACATTTGCTTAGTGGTAAATCAAGTTTCACAGTAGAACAAAATACACATTATGTTATAATTTATACAAAGATAGTGAAGCATGGTATACGTTGCAGTTCAATAGTAAAAAACAAAAATCATTATTCTATGAATATTTAAAAAGAGCCTAACAACTAGAGTGCAGCGGTAATGTGCGGTGTTGGCGATGAAATAATATTGGTTGCGAAGGGAGAAAAGATTTCTTGTATCTCTCCTTCGGCATAACAATGGATCTTCTGGAGTGATGTGACAAGTTTATTTCTGGTTTCAATGGGTGAATCGAATCGTTAAGGATGCTTTCTATTTTCTTTTTGTAGACCTACAATAAATGACATGTAATTCTTCCAGACATGGTTGATTTATTGTTAATTATTTTGGATGCCCCTTTTTATTATTTTATCTATCAATCCAACGTCTTGCTTCCTGATGCTTCCAATACCCTGTAATACACAAAAGTAAACTAAATATGCTTTGAATGCATGATTTGTAACACAAAGAGTAAACTAAATGTGCTTTGAATGCATGATTTGTAACCCAAGGTAAACTAAATGTGCTTTGAATGCATGATTTGTAACATAAATAGGGAAATTAAGGTCGATCGTGTAATCACGATATGCTTTTAAAGTAGACCTCTATAAATTCTACAAACTGTTAGAACACGTATAGATTATATCTAGTTTTGACGTGGGCATAGTCTGAAACACTGGGGAACGTATTCTATCTACCAGGTGACCACTCAAACAGTGAACCCATATAGAAATATCGATAACATCGTAAAAAACGTAGACACAAACTAGTCATTTTCACAGCAAACGTCCGGTACCATCCGGATTGATTGTATTCAATTTAGTGCAGATTGGTGCATTACAAAAAATGTTATAAGTATTTCTTTGGGTTCAATGTTTCCAGTGGTCTCCTGGTACATACATATTTTTGGTGATAAGACCTGGGCATTTTAACTTAAGAAAACATTCTGTCATTTCTCTCAAACCTGTGGAATATTGATAACTAGGAACGGACAATTTTCAAATTGTTTTGTTGTTCGTATTTAATTAATCGACTGTAGGCTGGCATCAACGGGTACATTAGTATGACTAATGGGTTGGTTTTTCATGCGCCCACGTACTGTGGACATTCTAAAAATGTTTATGGTAATGACGTTCTTGAAGCCTATTCCTATGTACATGAATTGATGACTGTTGCCTTCGTGTTTATAAGTTAATCCTGATATCTAAAAAAGATGAGCTTTCGAGTCTCATTTGAAATTGAGTAGGATAAAGGAAGGAACAAATTAATTTAGAGAAAACTGAAAGGCTGAACATATTAATAATATGTTCAGCTTTTCAGTTTTCTAATTAAAAAATTATGCACACACTCACAAAAAGTTAATAATATTATTATTAACTTTTTGTGAGTGTGTGCATAATTTTTAATAACAATGACTTACATCATATAGCATCTATGGTGGTGATATAAGACGGACATTGATTGGACAAAATAAGTGGACATCATTAATCCGAACTCGCAAATTTTACAATCTGGTTTCGGCTTCGTTCTTTCTTTGTTTCTAACTGAGGTAAATGGTTACGTAGATGTAATGTAAATTTATTTTTTTTGAAGAAGGTTTGTAAGCTACGTCTTATAGATCTTCTCACCAGTTCAAAAATACGTTTGTTTTTTTTCAGGTCCAACGTCAATGTTCAGATCTGGCTCTGCCCATTCAAAGCAAGTCCAAAGTTTTGCTGACAGGGGAAGAACCCATTCAGATGTGTTCGCTTAGTGATGCCTTTGACGTAAGAATCTGTTGGGGATATCTTTCTCAGATTTTGCTTATAATTTACAAAACTCTTTGTACGTGTATGATATGAAAAAGTATGTACAGGAAAGAAAGAAAGAATGAAAGAACAACAACAAAAAGAAAGAAAGAAAGAAAGAAAAAAAAGAAAGAAACAAAGAAGAAA
This sequence comes from Doris montereyensis, assembly GCA_037039925.1. NCBI lineage: Eukaryota > Metazoa > Mollusca > Gastropoda > Nudibranchia > Dorididae > Doris > Doris montereyensis. Next base: position 68,596 of record JAXRKP010000668.1, on the reverse strand, counting down.
AAGAAGGAAAGAAGGAAGGAAGGAAATAAAAAAATAAAAGGAAGGAAAGGAAGAAAGAAAGAAGGAAGGAAATAAAAAAGAAAGAAAATAAGAAAGAAAGAAACAAACAAACAAACAAATAAACAAACAAACAAAGAAAGGAACAAATAAAGAAAGAAGGATAGAACGAAAGAAAGAAAAAGAAAGAGAAAGAGAGAAAGAAATAGAAAAGAATTACTTTATATTTTGAAGAACAAGATATAGGCCTACTGCCCACCCCATCAAAATTATACTGTTGCGAATGTTGTATTCCTGCAAAATGAGATTAAATTTAAAGTTCAAAGTAAAGTTGGCATTTTACGACTCAGTTGCTCAGATTAGAACTTTGGAAGCCTTGTGTGATCATGACTTGCGTTTGTGAAGTAATCTAAACGATAATATAATGAGAGAAGTGGCTACGAGGTAGGCAGGCTCGTATTTTTCAAGATGGATAATTTACTGGATTGTCTCCTTCGGTAAATTTTGATTCACTCCTTTTTCGCTGCATGCAATCCAGTCTGTCTTGAGAATAATAAGAATGTGAATAGTCAAATGCCAGGTTATACTAAGCTTAAACTAAGATTGATTGAAATATTTTAGCTGGAAAATCGAAGAAACGATATCAAGACGAAAGCGGTAAAATTTCGTTCATATGATGTTGTTATTTTCTGAATGCATCGTGAAGAAAAAACACAATAACAATAACAATAACAATTTTTAAAAAGAAAAAAAGTTTTCATTTTAGTATTCTGCATGAGAGAATTTTTGTCGAAGTATTTGCCTCAGTGTCGCTAAAGTCTCTGTAGATTTTCAGCCTCCTTTTTATAAGGACAACACGAAAAGAAAATTTACAGAGTCAGCAGCTACTATTTGCGATATTTGGTTTTCTCCTTTCACTCTCCTCAGTTGGAGGAAACCCTCAACTATGTAGTCATGGATCTAGAGCGAATCGACCTTTCACCCCATTCGGCCTTCCTGCACGATGAGATCGAACGCCAAATCCAAGTTGTCATAGAAGCTCTTGAAGTGCTCATCCAATGGACTGAGTTTCAAATGAAACTCACGAGGGTATCTTTTG
>JAXRKP010000668.1:12500-62500 GCA_037039925.1 Doris montereyensis | reverse complement strand
ACCAGCATTTGTATGAACCTGACGGGGCCTGAAACCAGTATTTATATGAACCTCCACCGGGCCTGCAACTAGCATTTGTATGAACCTGACGGGACCTGCAACCAGCATTTGTATCCCTGTCTTGCGAAGAGCAGAATCTGACCCCTGATACATGTACTTGAACTATCTACACATCGTCTGCTGGGTGTCGGGATACTTTGGCTTTAGATCTAGATGCAGTGTATCATCATATAAAAGCGCAACAGTTCCATAGTTGAGTTGTTTATCAATGTTTTCATTCCCACTCATGAAATAAAATGAGTCTTGACATCCGCTTATCATATTGGCTCCAACAATACCTAGCTCGTACTAGTCTTGTTTAAGCACTGGGTCTTGAACTTATCTCGCAAGCAGTCCAATGTCGCAGATAGCTTGTAGGTTGGTGCTCCTATGCTAACCTCAATTTCTAGTGGAACCGATTCCGTGGCAAGCCACTCAGACGTTGCTGCTGCTCTGTCATTCAAAAATCCCGTTATGGGATGCTGCTTGCACAAGCATGGCAGTGACCACGACACATCCCACCCCATCGAAGAAGTAGAGACTGAAAAATAGAGGAAAAAGAAGAGGAGGAGGAAGCAGAGGAACACAAGGGGAACGAGGAAGAAGAAGTAATAGAAGAAGAAGAAGAAGTAGAAGAAGGAGAAGAAGAAGAAGAAGAAGTAGAAGAAGAAGAAGAAGAAGAAGAAGGAGAAGAAGAAGAAGAAGAAGAGAAGAAGAAGAAAAAGAAGAAGAAGAAGAAGTAGAAAAAGGAGGACAAGAAGATAAAAACGAAGAAAAAAAGGAAAAAAGGAGGAGAAGAAGAGGAAGAAGAGGGAAAAAAAGAAAAAGAAGAAAATAAGGAAAGAGAAGAAGAAGAAGGAGAAGATGAAAACGAAGAGAAAGAAGAAAAAGGAGAAGGAGAAGAAGATGAAAACGAAGAAAAAGAAAAAGAAGCCGAAGAAAAAGAAAGCAAAGAAGAAGAAGAAAACAAAGAAGAAGAAGAGGAAGAAGAAGAAGAAGAAGCAGAAAAAAAGAAGAAGAAGAAGAAGAAAAACAAGACGAAAAAACAAGAAAAAAGAAAAAGAAAACAAGAAGAAATAGAGAATGAAGATGAAGGAACAGAAGAAGAAGAAGAAGAAGAAGAAGAAGAAGAAGAAGAAGAAGAAGAAGAAGAAGAAGAAGAAGAAGAAGAAGAAGAAGAAGAAGAAGAAGAAGAAGGAGAAGAAGAAGAAGAAGGAGATGAAAAAGAAGAAAAAGATAAAGAAGAAGAAAATGAAGAAGAAGAAAAAGAAGAAGAAAAAAGAAGACAAATAGAAGAAAAAGAAGGGATGGATAAAGAGGATGACGAGGAAAATCCGTAGATGAAAAATATATTGTATTGTCAATAATCGTAATTCAATGCATTAGCTGAAATAGCCGTATAAGATCAAGGTCAAGTTACATCGGTTCCCAAAAGGAATGACATGAAATGAAACTTCAAAATAAGGAAAATAAAGGAGATAAATGCTAAACAGGCAACCTGGTAACACTGTCACATTGACTTTTTTTCACCTCGTTTTATATTCACGATTTATTCTAAGTCTGAATCCGGTTGTTATACATGTACTTTGTACATGCAGTGATGTCTCACCTTTGTAAATCTAATCATGTACACTATATCTGATGGGAGGCAGGTGACTGGCATTAATACACTAAATGGGTTGTTTGTTTGTTTATTTTTGTTGCTTTTTGTTCCTCCTCACCAGGCAACACGATGACGTCTGACTATCATGGTGTAGGGCGGCACGGATATTATGTTCTTTCAACAGCCAAAGGATCTTGAATATGTACCATATAACAGCCAAAGGATATTGAATATGTACCACATAACAGCCAAAGCATCTTGAATATGTGCCACATAACAGCCAAAGGATCTTAAATATGTACCACATAACAGCCAAAGGATCTTGAATATGTACCACATAACAGCCAAAGCATCTTGAATACGTACCACATAACAGTCAAAGCATCTTGAATATGTACCACATAACAGCCAAAGCATTTTGAATATGTACCACATAACAGCCAAAGGATCTTGAATATATACCACATAACAGCCAAAGGATCTTGAATATGTACCACATAACAGCCAAAGGATCTTGAATATGTACCACATAACAGCCAAAGGATCTTGAATATGTACCACATAACAGCAGCCAAAGGATCCTGAATATGTACCACATAACAGCCAAAGGATCTTGAATATGTACCACATAACAGCAGCCAAAGGATCTTGAATATGTACCACATAACAGCCAAAGGATCTTGAATATGTACCACATGAGCATGCGTGTCAGCACACATCCAATTCTTGGTTAATCTAAGAATGAGTTTCCTGTAGTTAGTATTAAATCAAACATAGGAGTTGAATATTGATAATGTAATGATAATAAATCTTTATTGTCCATTCAAGGCATTCTTATTCGTTTGACATAGTGCCTGGGAAATCAAAACATGGAATATGCAATGACATTGAAAGCTGGAGTTATAAATTGAATGTACTGCGATAGATCTAAGATATGCATACAAAATCAAAATTGCGCAATTATACATTTTATGCGTAACATACATATACATGTATCTACTCATATATGTTCACTGTAGATTGGTTTCATGGCTTTTATAACACTACGATAGGACTAATGTAGTAATAGTAATAGGAGGTATATGTTCACTGTATATTGGTTTCATAGCTTTTAAAACAATCTGATATGACTAATGTAGTAATACTAATAGGAGGTATATGTTCACTGTATATTGGTTTCATAGCTTTTAAAACACTCTGATAGGACTAATGTAGCAATAGTAATAGGAGGTATATGTTCACTGTAGATTGGTTTCATAGCTTTTAAAACAATCTGATAGGACTAATGTAGTAATAGTAATAGGAGGTATATGTTCACTGTAGATTGGTTTCATAGCTTTTAAAACACTCTGATAGGACTAATGTAGTAATAGTAATAGGAGGTATATGTTCACTGTATATTGGTTTCATAGCTTTTATAACACTACGATAGGACTAATGTAGTAATAGTAATAGGAGGTATATGTTCACTGTATATTGGTTTCATAGCTTTTAAAACACTCTGATAGGACTAATGTAGTAATAGTAATAGGAGGTATATGTTCACTGTAGATTGGTTTCATAGCTTTTATAACACTACGATAGGACTAATGTAGTAATAGTAATAGGAGGTATATGTTCACTGTATATTGGTTTCATAGCTTTTAAAACACTCTGATATGACTAATGTAGTAATAGTAATAGGAGGTATATGTTCACTGTAGATTGGTTTCATAGCTTTTATAACACTCTGATAGGACTAATGTAGTAATAGTAATAGGAGGTATATGTTCACTGTATATTGGTTTCATAGCTTTTAAAACACTCTGATAGGACTAATGTAGTAATAGTAATAGGAGGTATATGTTCACTGTATATTGGTTTCATAGCTTTTAAAACAATCTGATAGGACTAATGTAGCAATAGTAATAGGAGGTATATGTTCACTGTATATTGGTTTCATAGCTTTTAAAACACTCTGATAGGACTAATGTAGTAATAGTAATAGGAGGTATATGTTCACTGTAGATTGGTTTCATAGCTTTTAAAACACTCTGATAGGACTAATGTAGTAATAGTAATAGGAGGTATATGTTCACTGTATATTGGTTTCATAGCTTTTAAAACACTCTGATAGGACTAATGTAGTAATAGGAGGTACGGTGATTCAATCGTTGCTGTGATCAGTTTGCACTCACGGCGACACTCATCGGCTATACACCCTGACATTGTACTCTAAGGGAAGCTAGATCTAGGCTTACTTCACTCTGCTTTCCTCACTTGGCTCAGATGACGATAAGTACCCAGCTAGTGGTAGACCTAGAGGTGGATCTTGTCAGTCAGAATGTTAGTAGACATATGACTGAAGCTCATAAGTAACACTGGGTAGTGTTTTCTATATGTTTCCTTAGGAAGTCGTGAATGAATTTGAATGAAATGCCCTGCTGAGGAGGGTGGGTAACTCACTGATGTTACGTTGATGGGCCTGCATTTGTGAAAGTACCCGGTACACAAACTACAAGTCCACTTTCATCTTTTATCTTTACATTTGCGTGCCTACAGCTGAAAAGCCAATATGCATACAAAAAAAACACGACATGAAATATGTCGCACAAACAACGATGTTAGCATCTAAATATATTCAATAAAATTAGATCTAGATCTAAGCGCTTTTCTCATTTCGTTGCAATAAAGTATAATATTACTGTACCACTTTTTAGCGACTGGTTTATTTAATTTGAAGTTTTTTTGTCTGAATGTCCCCTTATATTTATAGATTCTCGTCTGAATGTCCTCTTATATCTATAGATTTTCGTCTGAATGTCCCCTAATATTGATAGATAATCGTCTGAATGTCCCCTTATATCTATAGATTTTCGTCTGAATGTCCCCTTATATTTATAGATTTTTGTCTGAATGTCCGCTTATATTTATATATTCTCGTTTGAATGTCCCCTTATATCTATAGATTCTCGTCTGAATGTCCCCTTATATATATAGATGTTCGTCTGAATGTCCCCTTATATCTATAGATTTTCGTCTGAATGTCCCCTTATATCTATAGATTTTTGTCTGAATGTCCCTTATATCTATAGATTTTTGTCTGAATGTCCCCTTATATCTATAGATTTTTGTCTGAATGTCCCCTTATATCTATAGATTTTTGTCTGAATGTCCCCTTATATCTATAGATTCTCGTCTGAATGTCCCCTTATATCTATAGATTCTCGTCTGAATGTCCCCTTATATCTATAGATTCTCGTCTGAATGTCCCCTTATATCTATAGATTTTTGTCTGAATGTCCCCTTATATCTATAGATTCTCGTCTGAATGTCCCCTTATATCTATAGATTCTCGTCTGAATGTCCCCTTATATCTATAGATGTTCGTCTAACACTAACACAGCGAGCAAGCAGAGAAGTGACTGTATAGTGTATTGCAATTATCATTGCAGTTTGTATCGCAGTAGCATTTTGCATTTGGTGGCGTACATTGCCTAGTTTTGTTTGGGGTTTTTTCTTATTTTTAACTCTTGAGATCTCTATTCTAAATAGAATAATTGAATGGGTCAGCTCAATAGTGTGCCTATGTCCAATTTCGTGAAAAACAAGAGAAATAGATAATCCTAGGGAATAAATAGAAATCATGTTTCCTCAAAAGTGTAAATGATAGGATGAAAATACATCAAGTTTACAGCCGTTTGAAATTTGGAATTCCCAAAGCCAACAGTGCCAAAGTCCATAGTTTTTTTGGCATTTTTCTCTAAATGACGTAATTGTGATTTAGGCACACTATTGAACTGACCCTTCAATTATTGAAAAGTTTTCATGTCCAAATATAAAGAACGAACACTCATCCCAACAACCCACAAAATAATACGAAATGAAATACCCTTAAGAAAATGTATTGCAAAAATAAAATACAATCATGCAAAGTCAAGGTAGCGTGGACAAATTCAAACTTCAAGTTCCTTTGTTCAAATTAAATACCAGAAAGCAGACACAATTCTTAAAAAGGAAGTGATTATTCAGGTGCAATCCACTCGAATAAAACAACATCCCCTGTTTTGTATTATTTAGATGGAATCCACCCGAATAAGACAACACCCCTGGTCTCGTATTATTCAGATGGAATCCACCCGAAAAAGACAATACCCCCAGTCTCGTATTATTCAGATGAAATCCACCCGAATAAAACAACATTCCCTGTTTTCTATTATTCAGATGGAATCCACCCGAAAAAGACAACACCCCCCAGTCTCGTATTATTCAGATGGAATCCACCCGAATAAAACAACATCCCCTGTTTTCTATTATTCAGATGGAATCCACCCGAAAAAGACAATACCCCAGTCTCGTATTATTCAGATGGAATCCACCCGAATAAGACAACACCCCTGGTCTCGTATTCTTCAGATGGAATCCACCCAAATAAGACAACACCCCTTGTCTCGTATTAAACTATTATTATTCAGGTGGGGGTGGGGGGGGAATTCATTTCGCCGTCAGCTAATATTTTCCTGACTCTTTTTTTTTTTTGCCAGTTCATGTGAATATAATTTGCCCACGCCCGCCACGCACTTACCACCATTCCAAGCATTCATTCATTCATTGATTAATTCATTGATTCAACCAGCCTGACTAGTCAAGATGTATATCATCAGTTTTGCCGAAATAGATATAATAAAAATATAATGATGACTACCCGTCGAAGTGGGCGCCAGCGCGATGATTGAAACATCAGCTTGCCCCCCCCCTCCTCAAGATGGCGACTATGTTCATCTCTACTCTGTGTTATTGGTGTCACAACCTCGACTCGGTGTTTTACTTCGGAGTTAGATCTAGTTTTCACACAGCTTTATTTCAGACAAAAGGCTTCAACATGCAGCAGAATATTAATGAATCTATGTATCTGAGTAAGGTTTACTAATAATTATTGTTATTTTGTGATGGGACAGTTGGACAGGGGTAGGGTTTTTTTTTTTTTTTTTTTTTTTTTTTGGGGTGGGTTCTTTTCATGATATCCTCGATGCATTCAATAGGAAGAACGTGGACAATTTGGTTCGAGTCGGTCAACTGTAGGATCAGTCAGATCAGCTTATTGTTTTACAACTACTAGGCAAATAAAAGTTTACAACTCTATGAAAGACATTGTGTGGGGATTTCCTGACGTTTTTGTTTTCTAAAAGCAATGTTCCTACCCAGTCAATGGTTGATCGTATTTTTGAATACTTTAAAGGCAAATATTTATAAATTTTGGCAACCATATAGCTCGCGGCTAGTTCGCCGTAAACTTATATGATTTATACCCTTGTACCCCGGGTGGGACAAAGGTCGCCAATGAGGTCTCTCCACTTCATTCTGTGCTGCGCCACAATCTCTGTTTCGTTCCAAAGGCCCAGGCAGGGTTGACATTTGATCTCCTCGACCTCTTTCCTTGTGGATTGCATTTTAAGACCTGACGCGTTATGTTTTCTGTAGATTTTCTAAAGGTGTGTCCAAGCCATCCCCATTTCCTTCTCTTAATCTGTACTTCTATCCGTTCTTGATGTGTTTTCCCAAAGTTCTTCGTTTGTAGTTTTATCAAACCATTTGATGTTTGATGTGGATTTGTCTCAGTCATTTGTTAATAAATGTTTGAAATCTTCTTGTGGATGTTTTAGTGGTGCGTCATGCTCAAAGTCAAAGGCATACAGAAGGACTGATTTTATGTTTGTGTCGAAAATATGGATTTTTGTTTTTAGGGATGCGGTCTGTGAATTCCAAAATGGTCTTAGGGTCCTAAATGCTGCCGTCGCCTTCGCAATTCTGGTGCTGATATCCTGGTCTGTCCCTCTTGTTTTGCTTACGACACTGCCCAAATATTTGAACTGGCCGACATCTTCTAATTCCATTTCATCAAGTGCGATGTTGTTATCATTCAAGTTATTAATTCTGAGAACTTTAGTTTTCCTTTTGTTTATATAATATCCATTCCCAGTTTCGCTGCTTCCTAGGCCATTCTGTTTGTTTTTCCCTCGATATCATTATATCAATGAGAGAGAAATGCATCACATCATTGATGGTCAACCATTGAATTCTGTTCTGTGTCCTGTTGTTGGCTTTGACATGATCCAATCCATTGTTATCAAGACAAGAAAGATGATAATAGACATCCCTGTTTCACTCTTGTTAATATATTGAAGGGTTTTGGGATGGTTTTATTGTGAATGACTTGGTATGCTGAAGAATCATATGTTGACTGTAGTAAACTGACTATTTTGGATGAGATTCCATGATACTTGAATAGTTTCCACATTGTTGTACAGTCTACACCATCAAATGCCTTTTTCATGTCGATGAAGTTAATATAAAGTGGCGAATTCCGTCCTATTTATTGTTCAATTATAATACGTGAGGTTCACATGTGATCTGTGCATGAACGGTCATGTCTGAATCCTGTCCTGTTCTTCTCTGGAGACGTTCATCAATCTCTTTTTCCACCCTTTGTAATAAAACTCTATAGATGAATAAAAAAATGTCATCTGAATATGTTAGAACAGATAGATCTAGTACGGTTATCTTGATGAATAAAAACTTTCCACCTGAATAAGTAAGAACAGGTAGATCTAGTGAGGTTGTCCTTGGATGAATAAAAACTTTCCACCTGAATAAGTAAGAACAGATAGATCTAGTGAGGTTGTCTTTGGATGAATAAAAACTTTCCACCTGAATAAGTAAGAACAGATAGATCTAGTGAGGTTGTCTTTGAATAAATAAAAACTTTCCACCTGAATAAAGTAAGAACAGGTAGATCTAGTGAGGTTGTCTTTGAATAAATAAAAACTTTCCACCTGAATAAGTAAGAACAGGTAGATCTAGTGAGGTTGTCTTTGGGTGAATAAAAACTTTCCACCTGAATAAGTAAGAACAGGTAGATCTAGTGAGGTTGTCTTTGGATGAATAAAAACTTTCCACCTGAATAAGTAAGAACAGGTAGATCTAGTGAGGTTGTCTTTGGATGAATAAAAACGTTCCACCTGAATAAGTAAGAACATGTAGATCTAGTGAGGTTGTCTTTGAATGAATAAAAACGTTCCTCTTGAAATAAGTAAAAGCAAATAGATCTAGTGGGGTTGTATTTGGATGAATAAAAACCTTCCTCTTAAATAAGAAAAGGTCGAGGATTTGTATCAATCGGGTGGATGAAAACGTTCCATCTAAATAAGATAAGGTATGGGAAGGGGTTATATTATTTGGGTGGATTCCATCCGAATCAGATACGCCTTTTTAAAAACTTCTTTCAAGATAACGAAAGCCATCGACTATGACTTTGTTCTGATTTCTATGGATCTAGTGTTTAGCGGAAACAAAACTTTAATTGATAATGATATAGATCTATCATAAAGTAAGATCGTTCCCTGGAAGATAAATGTTTTGTCGCAGGCATTGTGCATTTGCTGTCAGTAGTGTCAGGCTTTCCTTAATCTTCCCTCATCGTGTGCAAGGAGGTCACGCTAGTTTGCAGGCCATTTATGTGTTTTGCTTGACAAAACGTTGCTTCTAAAACGTTAATTATTGGGGGTTTTTAAAAATTTTTCAGCTTCATTCTTCGCTCTTCTTATCTTCAAGTAAATAACATTTAAAAATACAACAGGTACACGATATACATGGAATTCAAAATGGCGCTCTACAAACTCGAAAACTGGATGGAAAGGGGGAGGAGGGGAGATCATGTCGGAGAGAAAGATATCAGATGGCCGTGGATTCAAATGGGTCTGATGAGCTTCTAAAAAAAACGAAATAAACAAAATGAATAAAATCACAGTCACAAAGACGCCCGTCCAATCATCGCCTGATTATCGAATCAGGAGTCCAATGAACACACCACTATCAATCTATTGACTCAAGTTTGCTTTCGTTAGGGGTTTTTTTCGTACAAAAATGAAGATAAAAGCTATCTCAAATAATTCAATGGCTCACATTTGGGTTGAGGGGGCTTATTTTCTATCAATAAACGTCACCGGAACTAAAGAGAAATCCATTAGCTACGCTGGTTCCGTTGAGATCAGTAATTAGAGACTGCATGCACAGAATACATGTATTGGACACAATGTACAAATGACGTGGTTTATGTATGACTAGCTGGGTTACACTCCCAAGAGATCAGCAATACCAATGAGCACATTTAATTCTGATTAGACGAAGTATTTAAAATGCGATTTAGAGATACTCTGGCCTTTTTCATTATGAAATATATATATATATATATATATATATATATATATATATATATATATATATATATATATATATATATATATATATATATATATATATATATATATATATATATATATATATATATGCCCATCGCTCTATGTTATTACATTTCTTTTTGTTTTACTTTTTTTATATTTTTAACTTGTTTATGGATCAAATTTCAATTTATTGATCAGTAATTGTGTTTGCTTGAGAGAGACGGGGATAGAGAGAGAGAGAGAGAGAGAGAGAGAGAGAGAGAGAGAGAGAGAGAGAGAGAGAGAGAGAGAGAGAGAGAGAGAGAGAGAGAGAGAGAGAGAGAAAGAGAGAGAGAGAGAGAGAGAGAGAGAGAGAGAGAGAGAGAGAGAGAGAGAGAGAGAGAGAGAGAGAGAGAGAGAGAGAGAGAGAGAGAGAGAGAGAGAGAGAGAGAGAGAGAGAGAGAGGGAGAGAGGGAGAGAGAGAGAGAAAGATTGGGAGAGACCCAAAAAGAGACCGGAGGGGGCGGAGATGTACAAACAGAAACAGCCATTTTCTGTAGAGATGTTCTACAAAACTGTTAGAAACACATGCATTGATAAATCAATTTGTTGCTGGTGGTCAATACGATATTAAGGAAGAAATTGTCATCGTTATAATAGATGGAGTTCTTAAAGATGCTTCGTTCAACTCTGCGTAAATTTATGTGTGTCCTAGATCCAACGCACAAGCAGATGAAACTGTCAACTGAAATTGCACACTCTCGTATGATAGGCGAAATATGACAATAAGTGACAACTCCACTAATAAAGACAGAACAAACACGTGACGTTTCGGGTATAACCCTTCGTCAGACAACAAACGAGAAATATTTAGAATCTAGATCTAAGTAATACCTCCGACATTACACAATGTGATGTCAGAAGAAAAAACATATGACAAAGAAGATGACTATAGATCTAGATATATTAGCAATATTCAAAAAAAGATAAATAACGTAAACAACAGAGATGTGTGGCAATGTGAACTATCTAAATAGTTGTGAATAATACGAAGGAGCCACAGTGGAGTGAAGTCAAAGGTGAAATATAAACGTCACGTGTTTGTTCTGTCTTTATTAGTGGAGTTGTCACTTATTGTCATATTTCGCCTTTGACTTCACATCATAGAAACAAACAAACAAAACTATCGCTCTTAAAATTGCGTTCATGTCACTGTAATGTTGTTGTACTACATGTACTATTATCATTGTACGATGCCATTTAATAATTTTGTAAAAGTCAAAATTTAGATATGAGAATAACATGATTGAAGATGTTTCCCGATTTCGATTCAATTCAATTCAACCATCTTTATTAGGCCAATCCTTTAAAAAAGAAAAATTATACTTGTGTTATAACAATTCCCGCTGAAAAAATAAAAGAAGAAATCAATGCATTTGAATCAAAAAAATTTGACTTAAGTTAATCATTAAATCCCCCATCTAAAACTTCTAATCTTTAAAACAAGGAATCTATAAAGCACAATAGAGACGAAACAAGTTCTGGAGCCCATGACTTGTATATCTTATATATAATATGCCTAACTTTTCAAGTGAACCTTCTCTTATCTTTTGTAATTCTTATGATTATCTGCCAGAGTTTGATTGCTGATTTCTGATGGAAATCATTTTCTGTTTGCCCTTTATTTACCTTTCATACTGTTTGAAGAATTATTATAACAATATCATTTTCAACATGAATACATGACCACCTGAAATCATCTCTTCATGACATAATGTGTTAATTAAATTTGTTAAAGAAAACAATTTTTAAAAAAATAATAAAAAATTAATAAATAAATAAATAAATTTCTAGCATCTTTAAAAAAAATGTTTTTAAAGAAAAAGAAAAGTACATGTGCAAGGACAATCCCCTGGGGTGCTCCAGTGTTTGCTACAATTACTGACGAGTCAAAGATATATTCTCTGATTATAATCTAACAAATTAATTGAGGTCTGTTGGTCAGACAATTTAAGATCCTGAGAGTTACACTTTTTCCCAAACCCGTATTTAACAATTAAGGAATCAGGGTGTATGGCTGTATTATATTAAAAGACTTTAAAAAATCAACGAAAACAGTTCTGACATAGCTTTTTTTGAGTATCAAGATAATGGAACACGTTATTTGTAAAAAGTAGAATAGCATCTTCAAAACCCCTATAAGATTTATAAGCAAATTGGTGTAGATCGAGAGTAGGTCTATTTGTAATTATAATTGTTTTTAACACAATCCTTTCAAGGCATTTCATTAAAATAGATGTCAATGCCACTGGTCTCAAATCATTCATTTCTACTGCATTTTGGGACAGGAGATATTTGGGACATTTTCCAAGTATTCGGTATTTCATTTAACGACAGTGATAAATTAAATATTTGCGAACTTAAACCTGAGAGTTCATCCGAACATAATGCCATGACACATGATGTTATGTTTTCCGGTCCACACGCTTTACTCATTGTAAGCATTGACTGTTAGTGATGTATCTTCATTTTCTTTGGAGGCTGTTTCGAAAACCATCTATTTGATCAGAAAAGTCAAGTTGGTCTTATCTTGCGTAAAAAGTGTTCAGATCGTCAACACACTCTTTTTTTTCTTTTCCTGTCTTTGAAAATACAGATTGTCCTTTGTCCCTATAGCCTACGATGTTTTTCATTCCTTCCCAGACGCATGTCAAGTTATTTGATCTAAATTTTTCTTCAATCTTATTTTTAGATTTTTTTGGCATTTTCTAATTCATTTTTTTTATCCTTTCTGAATTGTTTTCTTCTGTTTTTGTCATTTTTCTCCATGAATGCGCGTTTTTGTTGTTGTTATTGAGTAAAAGTTTTGAGTTCGCTTGTCACTTATGGTTTATTATTTGGAAATACTTTTGTGGTCGTGTTTTCTATGACAGTTTTTTGACAAAAAAACTTACATAAGAGCTCACAACATCATTCAGTTCCCCAAGGCTCTCACATGAGTCACAAAACACACTCTAATCAGCACAAGCAAAACAACCTTCACGATAAAACATGTGCACCAAAAGAGTCAACTTCATGTACAGTGTGTGTCAATGTCGTCACAGTGTTAGATTTACATTTCTCCCACACATGAGGGACGGGTTTGTGCTCGTAACACAAGTCGAGTCCAACATCAAAAAGCGAAGAGCAGAAGCGGTTAAACAGAAGGCAAGTCCCGTCTCCGTCGAGACTTGCAGCCCAGCAAGTGTTGACGTGGGAACATAGCGCCAGGCATTCCAGTTCACCACGTGCTGACATTGAAGAATGCAAACAGCTGGTCTTTAGCACATCTTTGTAAACACCGCAAATAAATATTTTCTTGAATCGGAATATCGATTGGCTATTAGTGTTTTTGGTAGACTGTTGTCCTGAAACGAGGGCGGGGAGTAAGCAAGCGACCAGTAGCATCTTAGCAGGAGAAAAACGTCCCATGGCATTAATAACCTTCTTGCGTTCAATTACCTTCGATCGGCGATTGATGTCCATAGGTGTTTAATTTACCTGTTCAGAGACAAATAAAGGATTCTGATTCTGATTTGCTTATTTTCCTTCCCCAATGCTTAATGTTTTGTTTATTGTAAACGAAGAAAATTCAAAATTTAACAATTCCATTGCAACACCACTGATCCTCTGGCAAGAATACTCCAATCACAATCTGTCAAGAAAGAAAAGGTAATTGGGTTTTAAAAAGTGCGGTATTTTCTCTTTACATATAAATGAAAACCACGGCAATTTGGACGGTCAAGCACTTTCTCTTTATATATGAGTGAAAACCACGGCAATTTGGAAGGTCAAGTACTTTCTCTTTATATATGAGTGAAAACCACGGCAATTTGGAAGGTCAAGTACTTTCTCTTTATATATGAGTGAAAACCACGGCAATTTGGAAGGTCAAGCACTTCTAGATAATGCAACTGTTATCAAATTATTTTTTTTCTTCCTGTCAGTTTGGCCATGATATTTTGCATGGTGTTTTCATGGTAACTTCGCATCTTCAGGTTTGTCACAAATTCAGCTCCGCCTCACTTTCTCAGATGGTGCCTAAATTCTCTCGTGATTCGTTACTTGGTTATTTCAAAATAGTATCACCCATGTCCTTCTTGTTTCATGACACAACGCGATTAAATTCCCAAAACTCAGAAACACACAGGGTCTGGAATGGTTGTGGCTTTGATTACCAACAATTGCTGCGTAGTTTTCTACCGTGTTTTCCTATACAAGCATCCAAGAACGGGCGACTATCGTCAATGAATCACGTTCTTCACGTATTTACCACCGCAAACTTGAAGCATTTTGCTTGGTATTTCTTCACGAAATAAAATAAACGTGATTATACCATGGTATGTTATGTAGATCTAGTATGAAATGGATCAAAAATGATTTCGAACGATTTGATATTTATCTCTGAATAAACCTATGTTTTTCAAGAGTGCATAACCACATGCATACGCTCCACCTTCGAATTCGATCAGTGATTAGGTAGATGGTCAGGCAAAGAGGCAATCTTTAAAAAGATAAGTTCCAGGGACGTTACGCCTTTAGCAAATGTGTCATTAAACACCACGTTAATTATCCCGGTAATGAAATGGGAGCCGCAGGACAACAACGCGCATTTCAGACAACGACCCAAACTTATTATATGGCGTTTCCACACTTGAGCATTTTTCAGCGAAAGGGGCGCACGCTCATTCGATGCGCTCGCACTCAAGTGTGGACTGTTGTTCAAGAATAGATCTGTGCACAGACTCTTCCGTGCGACCTTTACGGCAAACAAGAAATATAAGTGCACAGACTCTTCCGTGCGATCTGTGCGGCAAACAAGAAAATATCTGTTTTCCGCACAGACTTTTCCGTGCGACCTGTGCGGCAAGCAAGAAAATATCTGTGCACAGACTTTTCCGTGCGACCTGTGCGGCAAGCAAGAAAAATATCTGTGCACAGACTTTTCCGTGCGACCTGTGCGGCAAACAAGAAAATATCTGTGCACAGATTTTTCCGTGCGACTTGTGCGGCAAACAAGAAAATATCTGTGCACAGACTTTTCCGTGCGACCTGTACGGCAAACAAGAAAATATCTATGCACAGACTTTTCCGTGCGACCTGTACGGCAAACAAGAAAATATATTTTTCCGTGCGACAGACTATTTCCGTGCGACCTGTACGGCAAACAAGAAAATATCTGTGCACAGACTTTTCCGTGCGACCTGTACGGCAAACAAGAAAATATCTGTGCACAGATTTTTCCGTGCGACCTGTGCGGCAAACAAGAAAACAACACCCAACTAAGCAAACCCGTCTACGTCAGAACATTCTGTGGTTTTGTTCGTGCGCCATGTGCGTCAAAAAATGCTCAGTTGCGGACCGAGCCTTAGATCGTATCATGCATTTTTGATAAGAAAGAAAATATCACAGCTGATTTATACAGAGCAAAAAGAAAGGTTCATTGTCTTCTGATTTTATAGTCTGCAAACTTTGCTTTGAGCGAGCATTGCGTTGATGTTCTCACGTGCATGTTAGATTTGAAACCTTAGCATGAGCTGTTTTGTATTTGTTTTTGTCTGACACTGACAATGACACGCTGAAAAGAAAATAACACGCCATTGAAGCTTATATCTCCACGGCAACTGGTTATGCTAATGTCAGTACTGAGGATATCTATGGGAACGCTCCTGTCAACAGAGACGTCCATTTCGTCGAAATAAGCAGATATAATAGCGAAACACCAGCAACACAAATTACTGACAATAATTGTATTTTGGTATGTTTTTCAAATTCAACTTTTAGTTTTTAGAATTGTAACAAACATCTTGAACATAGTTATATTTCGATCTTTGGGTCTGAAACATAGCATAAAAATTATCCATTGCATTTACAGTGTTGTTGATTTCTGATTTGGGATATTTCCTTTTCTTTCTCATTCCACGGGTGACGTTATTTCTCCGACACGTGTTTCATGTCCACAGCAGAATGCATTTGAGCTGGTCAGCCTACTCCGTGTCGTTCCATGACGTGTATTTCCAAGATGTTAGTGTGCTTTTTGCGGTTTACATTACCGCCTCCCTCTTCTTAGCAATGGGACATTGGGCGTTTGAGCTCCGAGAGAGCCCTTGAAACTGCAACACAATCGCTTACGGCCTCAGTTGACTTCGGGGTCCGTTGTGGGTCCTGCAGCTTAATTTCTCAGCGATCGGGAGATCCCATGATTACATTGGCTAAAAAGGCCAAAAAAACAACTTGGTTTGTAATTACATTGGCTAAAAAAGGCGAAGAAAAAGAACCTTGGTTTATAATTACATCGGCTAAAAAAGGCGAAGGAAAAACCTTGGTTTGTAATTACATTGGCTAAAAAAGGCGAAGAAAAAGACCTTGGTTTATAATTACATTGGTTAAAAAAGGAAAGAAAAGGCCTTGGTTTGTAATTACATTGGTTAAAACAAGACAAAGAAAAAGACCTTGGTTTGTAATTACATTGGCTAAAACAGACAAAGAAAATGACCTTGGTCTGGTGAGGTGGAGGGTGCCGACGCAGAGGTCGTAGGTTCAAAACCATGAAAACAATTTCTATCTATTCCTTGTATTTATCTCGTATTTGTTCACATGGTTTGTAATGTGATTTAATTGGCCTTCACTTTCAACAAGGCAAATTATGCTTTAATAAATCTTTCACTCTTTCTTCTGTCTCTCTCTCTCTCTCTCATTGGGCTAAAACAGACAAAGAAAATGACCTTGGTCTGGTGAGGTGGAGGGTGCTCTCTCGCAGAGGGTCTCTCTCTTCAATAACCATGGTCTCTCAAAACAATTCTCTATCTATTCCTTGTCTCTTCTCTCTGTATTTGTCTCTCTCTCTGTCTCTCTTCTCTGTCTCTTTAATGTCATCTATCTCTTCTCTTCTCTCTCATCTCTCTCATCTCCTCACTGATTGTGATCTTCACTCTCTCTCTCATGTCTCTTCCCTCTCTCTCTCCCTCCCTCTCTCCCTCTTTCTCTCTGTCTCTCTCTCTCTCTCTCTCTCTCTCTCTCTCTCTCTCTCTCTCTCTCTCTCTCTCTCTCTCTCTCTCTCTCTCTCTCTCTCTCTCTCTCTCTCTCTCTCTCTCTCTCTCTCTCTCTCTCTCTCTCTCTCTCTCTGTCTGTCTGTCTCTCTCTCTCTCTCTCTCTCTCTCTCTCTCTCTCTCTCTCTCTCTCTCTCTCTCTCCTCTCTCTCTCTCTCTCTCTCTCTCCCTCTCTCGCTCTCCCCTCCCTCTCTCTCCCTCTCTCTCTTTCTCTCTGTCTCTCTGTCTCCCTCTCCTCTCTCTCTCTCTCTCTCTCTCTCTCTCTCTCTCTCTCTCTCTCTCTCTCTCTCTCTCTCTCTCTCTCTCTCTCTCTCTCTCTCTCTCTCTCTCTCTCTCTCTCTCTCTCTCTCTCTCTCTCTCTCTCTTTCTGTCTCTTTCTGTGTGTCCATCTCTGTTTCTCTCTCTGTTCTGTCTCTGTCTCTGTCTGTCTGTCTGTCTGTCTGTCTGTCTGTCTGTCTGTCTCTGTCTGTCTCTCTCTCTCTCTCTCTCTCTCTCTCTCTCTCTCTATATCTCT
Organism: Doris montereyensis; assembly: GCA_037039925.1. NCBI lineage: Eukaryota > Metazoa > Mollusca > Gastropoda > Nudibranchia > Dorididae > Doris > Doris montereyensis. The sequence continues at coordinate 45,058 of JAXRKP010000668.1, read as the reverse complement.
CTCTCTCTCTCTCTCTCTCTCTCTCTCTCTCTCTCTCTCTCTCTCTCTCTCTCTCTCTCTCTCTCTCTCTCTCTCTCTCTCTCTCTCTCTCTCTCTCTCTCTCTATCTATCTATCTATCTATCTATCTGTGCACGTTATCTATTTCTTAGTATTTAGATCATCTCTGTTTTCTTTTAGCACTCAATTAGAAACAAAAAGCAAAAAAATACAATCCAACTCCTAGACATCAATGTTGATCTACGTGTATATAAAGATCTAGATCTACAATTATAATACATGTATATAATACTTAGGTCGGTGATCCGTCACATAGTGCATTATACATGTAAATCAGTTAAAATTATACATGTTAGTAACTTATAAATACTTATCATACGAGGCTTTCCTCATCCTACCGCTAGATTTACCACTAGGCTGAGCTTGGGCAGAAGCGGGCCATGAGTAATTTCAATCAGAAGACCAAATCTAGCGGCTGGCAGGCTTGTAAAGTAGGGATGCTTTTTAGGAAGGCTTAGGCCAGAACTCTTTCTGCATGAAGTATTGAAAGTCAGGGGGGAAGTGGATTTGGGGCGGTGACCTCATTTGTGGTAAACTTTATGAATCAGGGATAGTAACGGTAGGCCTACTGCTGTTTTTCTTCTTTCTTTCTGATCTAGCCAAGTAGACCCTAGATCTAGTCTTTAGAATCTAGATTTAGAGCAGATATAACATGGATCTAGATTCTTGTCTATCTTTAAATCGATTTGGAACCAAAAACTTGATTTCGGGTCTATCCAGCTGGTTTGAGACTAGATCTAGAATCTAGAACAAGCGATCTAGAATAGGCCCTTATTTAGAGATCTAGATTAGCTGATCTAGAACTCAAGATCTAGATCTAGATTTGGAACACTACTTTTTTTTTTATATGACCAGCATGGTTGGGAATATTATCAACACTGGCTATTCCTTATACCCAACCAGATGTTGGGAATACTATTTTGCAAGCCAGCGCTATTCGCAAACATGACTGATAGACTTTGCCACTATCCAGGATTATCCGGCATTAAGTATGGACTTGAGCATGACCCCAATTAATTAAATGAGGAATAAACTTTGTATTTCTGTAATGTGTATTTGGTGAATTTAAACATCTAAATCTAAAAAAGAGATGTATGGTAGATCTCTCTCTCTCTCTCTCTCTCTCTCTCTCTCTCTCTCTCTCTCTCTCTCTCTCTCTTCTCTCTCTCTCTCTCTCTCTCTCTCTATTCTCTCTCTCTCTCTCTCTCTCTCTCCCTCTCTCTCTCTCTCTCTCTCTCTCTCTCTCTCTCTCTCTCTCTCTCTCTCTCTCTCTCACACACACACACACACACATCTCTCTCTCTCCTTGTCACTCTCTCTCTCTCTTTTGTGTGAGTTATACATCTATCACTCTACACGTGTATGTGTGTCTCTCTCCTATTTTCTTGGCCTTGTCCTCTCTCTCTTTCTCTCTTGTGTGAGTTATATATATCTATCTCCTCTACATTAAATTGTATCTTTTTTTGGTTCTCTCTGTCTCTCTATTGTGTATCAGATCTCCTTCTATCTTTCTTGTCCTCTCTCTCTCTCTCTCTTTCTGTCTGTCTTGCGTGTGTATCTATCTTCTCCTATCTTTCTTGGTCTTGTGTTTGTCTCTCTGTGTCTGCCTAGCTCTCTCTCTGATTCACTCCTGCCTTCCAGCAAGACAAAGCAACGGGTCCCATACAACTACACTGCAGTGCACTCAAGGATACGTTTTGGTAAAGCCTCTATTTTGACTAATTACGCTGACCACGCCATGCCAAACCGAAAAAGTCTATTCTTCTAAAGGGGGAAAGTGATAGATTAATTCCAAGTCTAACACACACTCGATATATTTCTTATAAAGAGATACAAAAACACACAGAAACTCTATCTCAAATGCAGGCTGTTGACCCTCTGAAAAGTGGACAAAACCAAAGACTGTTATCTTCGTATGACCGACGCAACTTCTGGACAGATGTCAATTACTTTAGTAAAAGCTCCACCCACAAGTGAGAAATAGTGATTGATACAAATAAAAGATACCAGTGGCCAATCAGATTGCACACCTATGGTCTGCCTGAATGGAGGCGTAACCTTCAGTCAATAGAAAAAATCATATTCAGGGTTGACCAATCAGGGGGAACATTGTGTTGATATTGTCAAACATCACATATTTCAAAATATACCTCTTTTTCACATAAGAATGTAGAGTTTGGAGTGTTGAAAGTACAAGGAAAAGCTGAAGTTTTCATCTGAGTTCAGCGACCAGCAACAAAGGACTTTGATCTCTCAAACAGATCATTTCACATGGTCATGATGACATGTGGTATCTGGACAAGAGGAAGGACGGTTATTTGATGTGTATAGACATGAAAAACTACAAGGCTATCTTCCTACTGTATGGAAAGGACTAAGGAGGAGGTTTACATCCAGGAGTGGGGGAAAGTTGTAAAAACCACTGGATTGCGTAAGGGGTGGGGGCTGTTTGTGAGGATGATTACTATTGAACTGTTGGAAGGGAACAGCGAAGAATACAGAACGAGGACCACTTTGTATGGGAGAAGAGAGGATGATACTAGTGATAGACATAGGGTAGGAAGGGAGTTTTCAAAAAGCATGGGAAGCATGTTGCTGAGGAGAGGTGTTAGGTCTGGGATAGAGCGCGTTGCTGCAGCGTCGCCCCCCCCCCTCTCTCTCTCTCTCTCACACACACACTCTCTCTCATTTTTCCCTCCTTTCTATCCGTCCTAGTGGCGTCGGTGGCCAGTGGTTAGGCTGCCGGACTGGGGATCATGATTTCCCGAGTTCAAATTGTAGACAAGCCAGGCCAGACGTTGTGTTCCTTGGGAAAGACCTTAACACACATTTCCCCACTCTATCCAAGTGCAAATGGGTACAAGCACTAGCTTTCAGTAAAAAATCTGTGTCAGACCAGCGTCCTGGCCATTGGTGAATATTGTCACTTGTTCCGCTGACAAAGGACTAGTGTGAAACCGGGATAAGCTCCGACTCTATAGACCTTAAGGGCCTTGAAGGAACTTTATTTTTGACTGTCCGTCTTTCTTTATCTTCCTCTTCTCTTTATGCCTCCTTTCCTCTTTCTCTCCCCCTTTTATCCCCCTCACTCTCTCTCTGTCTCTCTTTATGGCAGTTGTATTTCATTTTTTTGCTTTCTTTTTGTCTTTTCGTTTTGTATATTGTTGTTATGAGACTTGCTCTGTTGATGGAAATTGCACAATGGGTCATTGCACCATTGGTTCTATTAGTTTCGTTCAGCATTGTGTAGTGTAGTGTTTATTTGTTTCTTTGAATGCCTCAAGCAAAATGCCTCTGTCCGTTGCTAGCTATCATTTCAAAGGCTTCTCTCACTCTTTCTGTCCCTGTGGCCCTCCTCCATCCCTCATTTAATTTTCCTTTCTTTCGTCACAAAGATAACAAAATCTGTTTAATTTTGTTGTGACTGATCCGTATTTATCCCTGAGTCAGAGATTTTTAAGATTCACCGTTTTATCATGGAATTTTTTATTATTACGGAAGTTCATTAACCTTTGGTAAAAGATAAAAGAACATTGTCTTCTTTATAAGTAAGATGTGCTTCTCTTTAGATGCAAAAAAGTGCTATACATGTGTATGCAATCTTACATGGTTACTTCCTTCGCTACACTTGTAGTATTGCATTACTCCCTTTTCTTTCTCATTGTTTCCCGTTTATATTGGGTTTAACTGTCTTTTTATATTTCTAGTATTATTAACTGTTCACTACATTATGCTGACATGAGTTTTGTTCTACACCTTGCAGATGATTGGACAACTTTAATACTTTTGAGATCGGTTGTCCTACAGCCAGCAATGAGTGAAAATGAACCCAGCTGACAACTTACATTGTACTTTACTGCCTTGAGGGTGCTACGAAAAATGTCCTCAATGCAAAGTGTTTTTATTTTAATCCATGTCTTGGCCGTGTCTTCTCAAGCATATCAAGATTCAGTTGAGACAGGTGAGTACGACCCAACTCAGAATTATAGGAAAAAAATATACAGATACAATATAAAGATATGATTGAACGTTAAGTCTCTTCAACGCCATTTTTCGCCCACGCAGTCGGAGCGTATCCCAGTTTCTATCTCATGAATAGAAACAGGTGATTATATTCAACTCCTGGATAAGATACCAGTCTGATGTGTGTTTTTGCACCCAAGCTAGTGTTTGTACCCATTTCCACTTGGGTCAAGTAGGAAAGATGCATGTTTAGTGTCTTCTCCAAGGTACACTGTAAGGTTTCTGGGCCAGCTTTGCCGGGGTCTAGTGATTTCTAGTCCAACCGCCCAGCCATCCATTTGACGCTGACGCCACTCAAAGATATGAAGAGAGAAAATAGGTTGTTGCTCCCTTGGACAACTCGGCACTATTATTAGTTCATAGATCTTGTTCTTTTCTTTCTGTGCAGCCTGAATATTTCTCTGTCCCTGTCTTGTTTCCCTTAGAGGACCTCTCTGCTAATCGCTATTAATTTGAATTTGTTACTGTTCTCTGTTAGGGGAACTCGTGTAGTACAGAGGCAAGGTGCCTGCCTCTTAGCGAAAGGTAGCAGGTTCAAATCCATATGGTTGAAAATTTTCCTCAATTTTTTTTTTAGTAGTAAAATCCATCCCTCTTGTCCTTCTGGATGGAACGACACCTAGTCCCATTGGAGACGGATGGTAAGAAGCAGGACCTTTGTGCAGATCACAACACTCTGTGCACGTTAAAGATATCTTGGGTAGTTTAGTACAAGGCAGTCTGGAGAAAATTTAAAATCCTAATAAAACCCCTAAAATCCCCTTGATTGTGGATGTGGGTAAATCAAATCAAAGTTCTTCTTGATTACCTGTCAGCATTCGCAATTCTGTTCCTTTTTTCATTGCCTTACCACTTTCTTTGTGCTTTTATATCATTATCATCAGCTCACAATTAAATTTCCGGTGAAAGGGGAGCAAACCGTACAAGTCTAAAATTAGTTACACCTGTTTTTCGTTTTTTAACATAAGGAAGCCCCTATTCTTCATCTAGTTAGGATTTTGTGGTACAAGAACCAATAGAAACACCATATGAGCAATCTGTGTATCCCTATTGGGTCTAGTTTTTGACATTTGCCAAGTGTATGTCTGAAAATACATTGAAAAAGCACAGCATCATTTTTGTTTGATTTTCTCAAAACGTCCAAACTTGCAGTTTCACTGTCACTACTCATGAATCCATTTTGCAGAAAAAGAGCTCTTAAGTTCTTAACTTGACAGATAATCATGAGTTGGGACAAAATGCAAATGAAATTTGTAACACGTGTACGACAATCTAGTAACACCAAGACTGATAAATAATTATAATAAGGCTATTTATTATACTCACAGTCGGCAATCAATCAATTGGTGAAGCAAACGCAAATATAGCCAATCTAAGCTGGCATGAAGACCGTGGAATCTTCTCTACATTTCTTGTTCCTCTTTCTTCCTATCATGGGCAACCCCACTATTTAGAATTAAAACCAAGACATTTCTAGAACCGGTAATCTCCACACCATTCCAAACAATTTGACACACTTCTACAGCATTCTCTCGCTTTTCAGATATAAATGAATCGACACTAGGGCACACCAAAACGATTACGTCACAAACTCAAAAGGGATTTTACACACAAAATAATTGATTACGTTATAGGTTTACCATCACTAACGGAATCTCTTACAAATCCGTAAGTAACTATGTTACAATAATGATTACCTCCTGGACAGGACGCTAGTCTGGTGCAGGTTTTCAACTCCTGTTCCAATTTGGACATGGATCGAGTGGAGAAAAGGAGTGTTATGTGTCTTTCCCAAGGAACACAATGTCAGGCCTAGTTTTGTAGGATTCAACCTGGGACCTCATGATCCCAAGTCAAGCAGCCTTACCACTCATCTACCACTACCATATTTTTTATGATAATTATTGTAAAAAGGGAAGAGAGTTTCAAACTGAACAACGACAGAATTACTGACAACCGCATCTGACATCATAACAGACGTTAAAAGGGTTTTCACTACGATATTCCAATTAATTAATATACCCCAACTTTTATTTGACAGGTTCTGATATATATTTTTGTTATTTATGTTTTTGTTATTAGTATCATTATTATTATTATTATTATTATTATTATTATTATTATTATTATTATCATTATTATTATTATTATTATCATTATTATTAGCTGAAAGGGCCTGGCGATACCTGGGTTAACTGATTGTTTTTTAAATCAATGTTTTTGGAATCTGTTCTGTGCTCTTGAGTTGAGTCATTCGAATCCTGGTATAATTTAAAACTCAAAAACTGTGTGCTAGCTTTACAAAAATTAAAAGGAAACACAGGCCTTGCACTGATATCAGATATCAAAAAGTAATAAAAAATGCATTTTTAAAATGATAATGATGATGTTAATAATAGTACTATTAATAATGATAATGCTAATAACAATATTATGTTATAATACGTATAATGATAATTATTATATTATGTTATTATCAGTACATATGTTATTTATTATTATTGTTATTACTATAATTAGTGTTGTTGGTGTTATTATTATTATTATTAGTATTATCATTTTTCCACATTGTTAGTGTACTTGGAGCCGGACACCATGCCATCAAATTCTTGTATGAAAATTATCCCAGTAACCGAACCCACTGCAACATACAAGCTTCATGTCCTGTATGTGACGATTGCCAGAGTTGTCAAAATGAGTCATATTTTTGCGGAGGCAGGAGCAACAAATCTGCCAGTCATATTTGAGCCCAGATCAAAATTCGTCCGCCTTGCCATGAAATTATGTGCAAAGATGAAGGACTTGAATATAACAATGTGTGGCAATGACATTGAGACGTGGACCGCAACAACTGTGAGTGACCATAACGAGGGACACACTCTCTCCTTCTAAATTACCTTTAAAGTCATGGTGAATTGAGTTATGTGTAATTCTCCCATTTGTTAATCATGTTATACTATGCTGATCCTTTCTCAAAGTGATACCTCAATGCAAAATTTCTCTCTTTCTTCCTTTATCAGTTCCCATTTTACCTTCTCGTGTATGGGTTTAGATGCCCGAAATAAATCTTTCTCCAGGCTACCCTGTCCTGCTGATCCTGACATTTTCTATTTCTTTTTATAAAGGTTACATTTCTTTGTGTAAATGCCTCTTTTATATCTTCTTCCCACTTCATCTGAAGTCTGCTTTTTAGTCTCTTGCCTTGGGTTTTAGTTTTAGCATCTTATACTGATTTAGCTATTTTTGTTATCATTCATTTCTGTTTACATGCCCAAACCATCTCAATTGATTTATTTCCACCTTAGTTTTCATGCCATCTGCTTTGGTTTGATCTCTTATTGTTGTGTTTTTGATGTTATCTCTTTTAGTTTTCCCTTTTACTCTTCTTAGTCATTACTCCTCAGTAATTGTAGTTTTGAACTTGTTCTAACTTCTCTGTCCAGTTTCAGATTTTGTGTGTAGCTTCCCTAGTTACTAGCATTGTTTTTTGTTTTCTTTGCATTTACATTCCTCTTATATTTAGTTCATTATTCAACATGTTGATATTATACTGAAGGTCACTCTCTGATTTTTCAAACAGAACTACATCATCAACAAATGAAAGCATTGAAGGCATTGATAGATTTACTGCTTTGAGTTTCCACATGCCTACAGTCAATTTCTTCATTTTTGAGAATGACTTCGCTACTAAATCCATAAATGTGATAAACAATTTAAAAGAGAATTAAGGATACAGCCCTGTCTAACTTCTATAATTACATCAAATTCTTCAGGCAAGTTTCCAGCTTCTCTCACTACACATTATGCTCTTTTACAGAATGCCATAATTCATCCCTCCTCCAGTCCTCCTCACAGTGGCAAATGTCTTTTCTAAGTCAGTAAAACAGAGGTGCAAGTCGTTCTTTTTTTCAAGGAATTTTGGTTCTACATCTTTAAGTCCTTGTCCTTTTTTCTTTGTTTCTGTGATAAGGAACAAAATATCTGCTTTGAACTTTTCAATTCTGCAGTTAATGTTAACACTTTTTGTTTTATAGCACTAACATTCCATGTTCCAAAAATCAAAGTCTGTGTTCGTTTCCATCGTCATCTTCTTAAGGTCAATCTGGATATCATATTTTGTTTCTCTGATTCATTTGGTTTGGATAAGCAGGTGATGAGGTCACTGTACAGTAGGTAGGTGGTGGGGCTGCCACCTTGAGGCCCCTTTAAGGGGCCTTGGTTTTGACTTTCTGTCATGGTGAACTCCCTTAGTCTTTGGTCAACCAAGCCCGACCTGCAAAGCAGTGTGATTTTCTTTCTTTCTTTCTTTATCAGTTGCCATTCTACATTTCTTTCTTTTTCAGTTCACACAATTCTAATAAAAACTAAAGGAGAGTTATCTTTCTTTATCCGGTTACTATCACACGTTTGCCATTTCAGAACTAGAATGAAATTTCTTTAAGTTAATATCAGTTTAGAGAGAAGAGAGAGAGAGAGAGGAGAGAGAGTGCCATGTTTACCTTTCGGTGTCTGGGTTCAGATGCCTAGATGATCTTTCTTCAGGATATCCTGTCCTGCCTCTCTCTCTCTCTCTCTCTCTCTCTTTTCTGTTTCCTTTCAAACAAGTTAAATTATTATGCTTTAATGACTCTTTTATATCTTCTTCCCACTTTCTCCGAGGTCTGCCATTTGTTCTTTTATCCTGTGGGTCTTTCATTTTTTTAGATGATCTTTCTAAATGGCCTGTCCTGGCATCTCACTTGTTTTATGCTTTAATGACTCTTTTATCTTAGTTTTCCTGCTATTGCTTTATCACTGTTTGAGTCTATTCTATTTTTCATTTTTTTACATGCCCAAACCATCTCAATTGATTTATTTCTATCTTAGTTTTTATGCTATCTGCTTTGGTTTGGTCTCTTATTGTTGAGTTTCTGATTTTGTCTCTTTTATTTCCTTATTACTCTTCTGAGGTATTTCATTTCAGTTGCCTGTAACTCTACTGTATTCTCTACTGTCTAAGGTCCAGGTTTCGCTGCCATAGAGGAAAGTAGGACAATAAACTGTGTTGTATACTGCCATTTTGGTTTTTTGTTGACAATTCTTGTTTACCTACAAAGCGTTTCCAAGATGGTTATATATTGCACTTGCCCTTTTGGATTCTCTAGCTGATTTCTTCTCTTAGTTTTCCCTCTGAGTTAATCATTACTCCTTGGTAATTGTAGCTTTGAATTTGTTCTAAATTCTCCTGGCCAATTTAAGATTTTTGTGTTTTAGCTTCTCTAGTTACTAGCATTGTTTTGGTTTTATTTGCATTTACTCACATTCCTCTTTTATTTAGTTCATTGTTCATAATGTTGATATTCGATAGAAGGTCACTTTCTAATTTTCCAAACAAAACTAAATCATCGACAAAATGAAAGCATTGATACATTTACTGGTTTGAGCTTCCACATACCTACATTCATTTTCTTCATTTTTGAGGATGCCTTTGCGACTGAATCCATGAATGTGATAAACAAAAGAGGACTTGGATTACAACCTATGTGATGATCACTAAATATTTCTTCTCCTCTGTTTACTCTTGCATCCAATGTACCATAAAAAAGGGAGCTGCTAACTATTATGTAGTCTATCATTGACTTTTCACACCTGTCTTCATTTACTCTTTTATATTAAAATTTGCGGATATCTTTATGAAGAAAAAGGTGTTGGCTATTTTCATTTTATTCTCTAAGCAAACATCTATTAGTCTCTCTCTCCATTTGGAAAAGTTGTTGTCTCTCCTTCTTTACCTATTACTCCTCCTAACGTTTCTACATTGTTGCCTACTGTAGCATTTAAATCTTCTAAAACCATTAGTTCCTGTTTGCATTTAAGATGCTCTGCAGCTATTTTTAAATCGTTTTCAGATATCTTTTCTTCTTTTGTGGTGTCTTCGCTTGGTCCATAGGCTATTAATGATTTAATTCCTCTTCCTTTGGTTTAATATTTACCTCTAATAGCTGTGGGCTTATAAATTTCCAACTTTCTAGTAGCTTTTCATGCCTTTTTATGCACTAGGAGGCCTACTCCTGCTGTAGCTCTATCTTTGACATCTACTCCTGAGAAGATTAAAACATGATTTGGTCCTACATTTTCTATTCCTTGTATTTTTTTTTTTGTTTCTGTAATGGCCAAAATGTCTACTTTGAATTTTTCCATTTCTTCAGCTAATTCTATCTCTTTTCCATTTATTGCCCTAACATTCCATGTTCCAAAAATCACAGTCCGTCTTCGTTTCCATGTTTGTCATTGAAAGGTCAAGCCGTGTATATTGTATTTACTTTTCTGAATCAGTTTGGTTTTGGATAAGCAGGGGATTAGCCCACTGTACCCTAGGTAGATGGTGTGGTTGCCATCAGGTCTTGTTATTTTCTGTCAGGTTTAACTCCCTTTACCTTTGGTCTGCCAAGACCCGCCTGCAAGGCAGCAGGAGGCTCATGGAGAATGGGACCGCCTCGTCAGGCAATGCAAAATGTTAATGTTTTTATTTTGGGAAACTCATGCTTGATTTGCTCACAACAAATCTACCACCAAGTCAAATGTTTCCATCATAGCTCCAAGAGCTAAGTTCCTATTACCAACCAAGCCGTACACTAAAGCCATCATATGCTTGACCTCTGAAAATGCCATACAAAATAACTTTTGTCAATCTAAAACGTTTTAGTAGTACAGCTCCCATCCTCTGGAATAAATTGTCTCCCTCAACAAAGTCATCACAATCAATTTTTTTTTTTTAAAGATGCCTAATAACTGGACTCTTTAAAGTGGCTTTTAAAGAATGAGACATAAATGTTTTATATTATACATGTAATACACCTTGTCTTCAATCTATGTTTCAATGCTCATTATTCTTATGCTCTGACATTGTTTTTCTCTGATCACTGTATCTAAATTAATGTAAAACATACCGCTGAATGCTTTTACAGTGGATGGCCAGGCACTGTATAAATCAATTATTATTATTATTATTATTATTATTATTATTATTATTATTATTATTATTATTTTTATTATTATTATTTTTATTATTATTGATTATTATTATTATTATTATTATATTATTATTATTATTATTATTAGATCTATTATTAGAAAATGGACTTTACTCATTCAGGAACAAAAAATTCAGCAAGGATGTGTTCCAATTTCTGAAATTTGTTTGAATGCTTTAAAGATAAAGAGTTTTGTAAAAAGCTGTAAATATTGTTTTTTATATATATATATACATATATTCTAACTCTTTTTCGTTTATTGTCATAACATTCCGTATTCCAAAAATCAAAGTCTGTGTTTGTTTCCATGGTGATTTTCTCAAGATCAATCTGGATATTGTATCTTTGTTTTTCTGAATCATTTGGTTTTGGATAAGCAGGTGATGAGCTCACTGTACCCTAGGTAGGTGGTGGGGATGCCACCTTGTAATTTTTTTGTTTATGAGATATTAAGGGTAGAGTTAGGGGTAGGATTGGGGTCAGTGGTAGGATTAGGGGGTAGGGTTAGGGGTGGGATTAGGATTATGGATAGGATTATGGTCAGGGGTAGGATTAGGTTTAGGATCAGGATTAGGGGTAGGATGAGTGTTAGAGGTGGGATTAAGGTTAGGGGTAGAATTAAAGTAAGGGATGGAATTAGATGGAGGATTAGGTTATGGTTAGGGGTAGGATTAGTATTAGGGTTAGGGGTAGAATTAAGGTAAGGGGTGGGATTAGATGGAGGATTAGGTTATGGTTAGGGGTAGGATTAGTATTAGGGTTAGGGGTAGGATAAGGGTTATGGCCACCAGATTTAGAAAAAAAAACAAAATAGCAAACCATTTATTGTATATCAGGCTGAGGCCAAGAGAAAGTAAATCGTAAATTTGGTCTCTCATTCAGCTCACTCTCTCATTTCTTTTTTCTATTTCAAGTCGTAATTATTTGTTTTTCATTTCTCCATTCCATAATGCAGTAGTTTCCACTAAATCACACGTAGCCAAAATGCATAATTTGTCATAATGCACGTTTTTTTTATGTAACTGAATTTTACAACACTAATTACCCCCTCATAATGCATAGGCTGGCTTGACTTCACCAAAATACAACAGATTCTCCTACTCACCCCTTTTTGTTCATCCCCTTTGACTTCTCCTCCTCACCCCTTTCTCGTGTTCCTTTGTGGTAGAGTTGTCATTTAACACTTTTGCCGTTCGATCAGATAACCACTTGCCACATGAAGCGAAAGGACAGCTGGTGGTGCCACAAGTTTAACCAAAATCTTGGTCTGTTGTACAAAACCTACAACTATTGTGCCTTTGATGGGCCCATCTACATCAACCTGGAACCTGTTTTTGGTGAGTGTTATGTAGGGACAGGTGAAATAAATATTTGCAGGTCTTTCTCTGTTTGTGTTTGTGTGTGTGTGTCTCTATTTCTTTCTTCTTGTCTGTCACCCTGTCTGACTCTTTGGCTCTGTCTGTCTCTCTCTGTCTGTCTGTCTCTCTCTCTGTCTCTGTTTGATACTCTCTTCTCTTTCTCTCTCTCTCTCTCTCTCTCTCTCTCTCTCTCTCTCTCTCTCTCTCTCTCTCTCTCTCTCTCTCTCTCTCTCTCTCTCTCTCTCTCTCTCTCTCTCTCTCTCTCTCTCTCTCTCTCTCTCTCTCTCTCTCTCTCTCTCTCTCTCTCTCTCTCTCTCTCTCTCTCTCTCTCTCTCTCTCTCTCTCTCTCTCTCTCTCTCTCTCTCTCTCTCTCTCTCTCTCTATCTATCTATCTATCTATCTATCTATCTTTCTTTCTGATGTGAACTTGAAAAAAAAACCTGAAACGTTTTAATTTGAATTTTTTCAGGAGATAACGGGAAGTCCTTCCTTTTATTTCACTTTTTATCTCCATGTTTTCTGTGTAAGTGTCGTCTCGTTGTTTCTTTTACTTCACTGTTAGGCAAACCAGCGATAGATCCATCAAGTTATAGACCCATCTCCTTTCTAAACTGTCTATACAGGCTACTAGAAAGGATAATACTTACAAGAATAACACTGTACGTAGACCCTGGGATACCACCTCAACAGGCAGGTTTCAGATAGCAAAAGAACACTACAGAACAGGTTTTGGCACTGATGTCCTACATTGAATTGGGCTTTAAAAACAGACTAAAAACTGGAGCTGTCCTAATTGATCTATCTGCAGCACACGATACTGTCTAGACTGGAGGTCTCATGTTTATACTGGCAAAACTAATCCCTTGTAAAAAAAACTTTCAAACTCATATCTACCACGATTGGCACCAGACAATTTCACGTTGTTCTCGGAGGAGATAGCAGCAAACCAAAGAAAATAAAAAAATGGAGTTCCACAAGGATCAGTTCTGGCACCAACCTTCTTCAACGTCCACATAAATGACATGCCCAATGATAGCCAATCACTTAAACTAGGATATGAGGATGATTGGGTCTTGGCACACCAATCAATAGTTTGGAATGAAATAGAAACAGTGCTTAGCCATGACACCACAATACTGAAGCAGTACTTTAATAAATGTTACCTTAAAATGAACACCACAAAATCGGTATCTACGACTTTCCATTTGAACAACCACCAGGCAACAAAAGTCTTAAATATATGTGTAGATGGAAACACCCTGCCAGTAGACCACAGCCCAAAATATTTAGGTGTGACGCTTGATAGACAGTTGGCTTTTCGACAACATCCAGAAGGCTGCGCCAATAGGATTGCCGAAAAAATTGTCTTCTGAGGAAACTGACTGGAGCAACCTGGGAAGCATCACAGGTAGTATTGAGAACATCAGCACTGGCCCTCTTTTATAGCGTCGCAGAATATTGCGCCCCTGTATGGACACAAAAGCTCACACACGACTTAATTGGTGCAAAATTACGAGAGTCCAAGAGGACTGTAACAGGCTGTCTGAAATCTACACCGACACAGTGGCTTCATACCCTGAATGCCATCCCCCCGCCTCATTTACGGAGAGAAGAAACCAATCAAAAAGGAATTAAAAGAATAAAAACCGCACCAGACAACAGCCCTCTGATACGAATCTTTAACGATGCTCAAAATACATCAAGACTTCGATCAAGGAAACCATTTTATCAGTCAGAACAAGCCAGATACGATTTAAATGATCAGTGGAAAAGAGAGGAAAATGACTCCCTTCAAGGTGGCCAACTGATCGATGATCCAACCTCCAGGCTTCCAGGCTTTGACACGGAAAGAAAATGCTGGGTCAGCTCAAACTGATTATTGACTGGGCATGCCAGAACAGCACATATTATGCACAGACAGCAGCTGAGAGATTCACCAGTTTGCTCTCGATGTCACGAAAAAGCAGAAACCACCAAACACATAGTTCTGCAATGCCCTGCAACAAGACTACCTGAAGGTTTCACAATAGTCATAAAATGCGGCGAAGAATTCAAACAATGGATTGACCGCTTCAATCTAGAGATGTAGCCACACGACACTACTACTTCCCTATATATAGTGGACAGTGTAAATTGCAATAACAAAACCAAAGTAATTAAAATGGATTGCATTTCACCATTCCACAGCTCTATACTCTATGTTCTCTCATCAGATCTCCTCACATTCACTTGTCCTGAACGAACCATACGAAGCAGCACGGGCACCATGGTATCTTACACTCGTAAGGCTTTGACTGGGCGTTTCAGGTTTTGTCAAGTTCACTTCACACCACCAGGATCGTTTGTCAGTAATGGATTTTGCATCAAATTTTTACATGCAAAGTTTTCTCAAGGGAGTCCAGGGCTTAAGATCAGGTCATACGGAGTGTTGCCTAAAACTTGGCTGTAAGTCGTTTGTAGGTCTTTGGTTCTCTTTATTCTTTTTTGCTGTTGTTGAAGTGTTCTTCTTTAGTTCTGTTCTTCGTTGCCTTTTTTCTTCTTTGATTCAATTCTCCTGTGCTTCTTTTCTTCTTTAGTTCTTTTCTTCTTTGGTTCTTTAAATTTTTGGTTATTTTTATACTTATTTAGTTCTTTTCTTCTTTAGTTCTTTTTTTCTTTAGTTCTTTTCTTCCTTGGTTCTTTACATTTTTGGTTATTTTTATACTTATTTAGTTCCTTTCTTTTTTGGTTCTTTACCTTTTGGTTTTCTTCTTTTTGGTTCTTTTCTTCTTTGATCTTTTCTTCATTTTGGTTCTTTTCTTCTTTGATCTATTCTTCTTTTTAGCTCTTTTCTACTTTTATCTTTTCTCTTTGATCGTTTCCTTTTGGTTCTTTCCCTCTTTGATTCTTTACTTCTTTGATTTTTTACTGCTTTGGTTATTTTCTTTGGTTCTTTATCATTTTGGTTATTTTCTTCTTTTTTTGTTCTTTACAGTTTTGGTTATTTTCTTTGGTTCTTTACCATTTTGGTTCTTTTTGGTTCTTTACTGCTTTTGTCATTTATTTATTTGCTTCTTTCATTCTTTGCTTGTTTTAATTATTAAATTACATAAACGCAGAAAAAATACAAAACCCGTATGAATTTGCGGCAATGGATTCCCTTTGAGGCGCATATACAGAGCTAGGATTCAAAGCTTCCCACAGTTTATTTTTTGTACGAAATCTATTTCATGCAGGGGGTTCCTCCGTTCAAATCTTATCTTTAGCATTGCTAAAATGTTGACTTGTGCAGATCATTGAATTTACTGCCATCATGTTTGATTTCAGGTTTGATTGGCGCAGTCCACCATCACTGAATATCCAGTACTGTGCCGACAGGCGGAGCAACAAGTGTGTCCATCACACTCCTGTGGACGTTGAGCCTCATGCCTCCTGGCAACCTCGAGACCATGCAGTCGTGTTTGAATATGAGTTCAAAGAAGGTCTTCGTACGTACCTTTATTAATTTCTTTTGGTGGTTCTTGCCTATCCAAGTACTTGTGTATAGCAGCAATCTTTAAATGGTTTGCTAGAAGGTAGCTAGACCAATAAGCCATGTTCGTATATGTATGAACAACATCTTTGTATTTTAATGCTTTTTTAGTCTTCTTTCTTATCCATCTATGTTGCTGCTTTTAGCTGCAATCTTTTAGTAATGTTGCTGATAGCTTTGATGTCATTTTTCAGCCCGCAGTTACTAGTTTTCATCTTTTGCACTTGAGATTCCACCACTTGTGTTAATGTAAATTATACACTAGAATGGCGGGTCAGTCGAATAACTTTAGAGAGAAAAATCCATAAAAGAATATATTTTTTGAGGACGCTAAATTGAATTCACATTGATAACACTTTATCGAATGCGTTCTATCAAACTTGTATTAAAAGTATTTTAACATCTAGTTTTACAGCATGGCGCATTAACAACAGGGTAATCAGGAACATCAAGATTGATAGATGCTTGAAGAGTGCTGGTAACATGTCAAAGTGGTCATTTTGATTGTTTTGAGATATTGTGTAACACCTCCATGTAAATAAAAGCTTAGCATCAGGAAATCAAGATAGCTTTAAAGAAGTTGGTGGTTTATCTATCTAGAAACATGCAAACAGATGTTTTAAATCATTTGTACCAGCAGCCATTTTTTCTTTAAGAATTTATAATGATTGAAATGACTTTTTTTTTCCATGTACCATATTGCAATGAATTCACAAAGTCTTGTTGTATGACCATTGCATGTTGGTTTGGCTGTGAAACATATTTTAACTTTGAGTTACAATCATTTTTTATTTATGTTTAATTTTTTATCAATCGCCTTTATTGATTTACTGAATGAAGATGATACATATGCTTAATCTTGTATCTGATTGAATGTAATATTTAGGTGTTTTTTTTAATTGAGTACGTTTTAAACCTAGCCTGTGATTCACAATGAAATTTTACCTTTTGATTAAAAAAAGTACATCTTATCTTATCTTATCTATCTTATCTATGTCAGCAGATGCTTCTTGCAGTTTTTTTTCAGTTGTGTTGATGGAAAGTGCTGCACAGATATATTATAAAGGTTTACTAGTTACTTGAGAATTATGAGACATATTGGGAAATATAGTAGGATGCAAAAAGTGCTGTTAGCTGCAACAATTTTTTTACTGCTTTAAAACATGCTGGCATGCTGTTCTTTGAGAGTATACCTATCTTCTTTTCGTAGAGAGTATATCTATCTTCTTTTTCTTAGAGAGTATACCTATCTTCTTTTCTTAGAGAGTATACCTCTCTAATTTTAGAGAGTATACCTATCTTCTTTTCTTAGAGAGTATATCTATCTTCTTTTCTTAGAGTGTACCTATCTTCTTTTCTTAGAGAGTATATCTATCTTCTTTTCTTAGAGAGAGTATATCTATCTTCTTTTCTCAGAGAGTATACCTATCTTCTTTTCTCAGAGAGTATACCTATCTTCTTTTCTTAGAGTATACCTATCTTCTTTTCTTAGAGAGTATACCTATCTTCTTTTCTCAGAGAGTATACCTATCTCCTTTTCTTAGAGAGTATACCGAGAGTATACCTATCTTTTTTCTTAAAGAGTGTACCTATCTTCTTTTCTTAGAGAGTATACTTATCTTCTTTTCTTAGAGTATCCTTATCATTTCTTAGAGAGTACACATATCTTCTTTTCTTACAGAGTACACATATCTTCTTTTCTTAGAGAGTATACCTATCTCATTTCTTAGATAGTATACCTATCTTCTTTTCTTAGAGAGTACATATCTTCTTTTTCTTAGATAGTATACCTATCTTCTTTTCTTAGATAGTATACCTATTTTCTTTTCTTAGAGAGTATACCTATTTTCTTTTCTTAGAGAGTATACCTCTCTTCTTTTAGAGAGCATATTTTCTTCTTTTAGAGAGTATACTTTTTTTTTTTTGTGAGTATACCTATCTTCTTTTCTTAGAGAGTATACCTATCTTATTTTCTTAGAGAGTATATCTATCTTCTTTTCTTAGAGAGTATACTTATCTTCCTTTCTTAGAGAGTATACCTATCTTCTTTTCTTAAGAGTATACCTACTTCTTTTCTTAGAGATTACTTTCTTCTTTTAGAGATTATACTTATCTTCTTCTCTTAGAGAATATACCTATATATTTTTCTCTTAGAGAGTATACCTATCTTCTTCTCTTATAGAGAGTATACATATCTTCTTCTCTTAGAGTATACTTCTCTTCTTTTAGAGAGTATACTTATCTTCTTCTCTTAGAGAGCATACATATCTTCATCTTTTAGAAAGTATACCAATCTTCTTCACTATGAGAGAATACCTATTGGCTTCTCTTAAAGAGTATACCTATATTCTTCTCTACATAACTGTCTTCTCTTAGATAGTATACCTATCTTTTTATCTTAGTCTTAGAGAGTATATCGCATATCTTCTTTTCTTAGAGAATATACCTGTCTTCTCTAGAGAGTTTACCTGTCTTCTCTTAGAGAGTATACGTATCTTCTTCTCTTTGAGAGTATACCATCTATATTCTTTTCTTAGAGAATTTGCCTGTATGAAAACGAATAGGTAGAAGAAAAAAGGAAAATGTGAATATTTAAATTTGTTAACGTTTTCATACTTTGACGACAAGATATCATCAGTTGGTTGCACCTGCATACAATTTATTTCGATCATCAGAAGCATTACGCTGGGAGGTTGGAAAGAAATTTGGCAGCAAAGTACGGAGTAAGATAAGATAGATAAGAAAGATAAGATAGGATAGATAAGAAAGATTAGATAAGATAAGAAAACCTTTATTGATCCTTGAACAGGAAAGTACATTGTGTTTGTTGACAAAATATGCTCACAATAAATAGTCATGACAAAAATATTAGTCAACATCATATATATATGATTCATATTCTCTGTCACTCACTCACAGGCCTCTCACTCTCGTAGTGTTTAAGATGTCATAATGTAACGATACGCACACGTAAATACAAACAATAAAGTGGGATGTTAATTCTTGACAAAGATGGAATCACAATTCCGTATGGCGAAAGGGAGAAATGAATTAGAATATTGATGTTAAGATGTTTTCTTATGTGAAAGTCTCCCACTCCTACTACTACTACTACTACTACTACTACTACTACTACTACTACTACTACTACTACTACTCATCTCAATATGGGAGTTAAGGACATGAGACATCCTTTATAATTTTAAGTATTTTTGAGCTACATACTTATTTTGTAATGCTCTAGTGATGTTCAAATGTCCGCAGGGCTCAGAACCCACTACCTTTTGGTTGAGAGGCTGACACCTTACCTCTGGACTACCAAGTCTCCCTCCCTGATGGTTAAGCGGCAGCAGCTGCCCCATCTTGGTGTAGACAGCACTGTTTTTATTGGTGGGGTCCCTCGGGACTAACCTCCCCCTTTCTTTTCTCAGAGACAGTCATTTGACATGCACGTGTTCAGGGTTTTATGGTGGGGCACAGCATTGACGAGTAGGATCGCGGCTGTATCAAAGTGTTATCTATTGATAGATCAGAAATGAAAATAGCATCAGTACCACGTTTGTTGTAATACACAGTGACATCCCTGCTTATGTCTTTGTATTCAGAGGATGAGAGTGGAAAGACGATTGATGTTCGTGGTGATGATAAAAATCTTGGTGATGATGACAAGTTTGTACTGGAACCATTGTGGATAATACTGATCATCATGTGCACGCTGTTCTGTCTCATCTGCTGCTACCACGTTGTGCGTTGCCACTTTGGAAGAAAAAAGTGCAAAAACGTCAACAGGGTTGAAGACAATGAAAACGATGACAGGACAATGTTATGATTTGTTGTTTTTTTTCAAACTCATAAAATGCTATAATATTCTAAGCATTGCTAGGAATGATAGCATTTATATGTCTAGTATTCATTGATGCTTTGTCCACTGTTGTAGTAACAAGAAATTAATTACCAATGCAGTAAAAGCAACGGTAGGGACAGCAGGTAATTAATTACCAATGCATTAAAAACAACAGCGGGGAGAGCAGGAAATTAATTACCAATGCATTAGCAGCAATAGTTGGGACAGCAGGAAATTAATTACCAATGCATTAAAAGCAACAGCTGAGACAGCAGGTAATTAATTACCAATGCAATAGTAACATTAGTAGGGACAGCAGGTAATTAATTACCAATGCAGTAAAAGCCATTGTGGGGACAGCAGGAAATAAATTACCAATGCAGTAAAAGCCATTGTGGGGACAGCAGGTAATTAATTACCAATGCAGTAAAAGCCATTGTGGGGACAGCAGGTAATTAATTACCAATGCATTAGCAGCAAAGGCGGGGACAGCAGATAATCAATTACCAATGCAGTAAAAACAACAGTGTGAACAGCAAGAAATTAGTAAAAGCAACAGCTGGGACAGCAGGAAATTAGTTACCAATGCAGTAAAAGCAACAGTGGGGACAGCAGGAAATTAGTTACCAATGCAGTAAAAGCAACAGTGGGGACAGCAGGAAATTAGTTACCAATGCAGTAAAAGCAACAGTGGGGACAGCAGGAAATTAGTTACCAATGCAGTAAAAGCAACAGTGGGGACAGCAGGAAATTAGTTACCAATGCAGTAAAAGCAACAGTGGGGACAGCAGCCGCAACTTACCATGTGTCATTTCTGTTTTATTTACTATCTACTTTTGTGTCTATCAGAACCATTTGGCAGAGGTTACGCTGCAGACCGGGGAACTCGATCACAAACGTTGACGTCACCATCGTCCATGACGTTAGCTTCAGGATGAAAGTGTTCAGCCCTCATGCCACACAACCAGGTGGATCTCATTCAGGAAGCCCCCATCACACTCCCGTCCCGCCAGACTTTCATCAGGACGAGGCGATGGCTCCCGCCAATCCTCGGCTCCGCCAAAGCAGAAACGTCGACAGTGCCGCCGCCGTCTTACGAGCCTTTTTCCCACCTCCAAGTAGAGAGAGGAGACAAGAGAATGGCATTTGTTGCTTTGTTTTTAAAAATCGTTTTACTTTAACTTTTAGAAGCTGTTTCATACGCTTAACAAAAATAAATGAACAGAGAGAGAGAAAGAGAGACAGAAGGTGACGAACAGACAACCAGAGAGAGAGAGAGAGAAAGAGTGAAACAGACAGATAGAAAGAGGAAAGAAAGAGAGAGATATGGACATATAGACAAGATAGACATGATAGAGAAGAGATAGTATAATGAGTTAAATGAGAGACTAGAGAGAGAGAGATGGACATATAGACAAATAAACAGATAATAGAGAAGAGATAGAATAATGAGTTGAATAAGAGACTAAAGGAGAGTTGAGACAGAGAAACAGACAGTTAGATAAAGAATGCTTACACAGTCTCTACTATCATATCAATCTTACATTGAGCAGCACACTGATCTCATCTCATCCTCATCCCCTTTATTGCAATACATGGGTGGAGAGGGAGAGCAGTTCATCTCTGACCTATTACATACCTGGCAAGTTAACGTAAAACGTATTTAGTATGGGGTTTGTTGGCTCAGTCCATAAATCTGTATTCACCTTGAAAAGTCGTATGTGAGGGTTAAATGGGTTTTTATGTAAAGAAAGCCCAAGTTAACAGCAAAGATTCAGAGACTTTGGGCTGAAGATGTCATTCTGAGTCCACAAAAATATCATCGCATTTTTGCCAGTTTTTTGGGGGGTTTTGCCATAAAAGGGGTCAATTAAAGTTAAATTGTCCATGTTTTCTGGAATATCAAAGGCCATCTTACAGCCTTGCATGTTAGAATTACTTTGTGTGGTCACAGTCTATTTCTCGATTTGATGTGATTGACAGTTACAGTTTTAGTTTTTAAATGCTGTGATTTTCAATGAAGCTTTTGGCTCATCTTATGTTGCCATTGTGTCTCATGTTATCAAGAATTTGTATTTATCACTATCAGTATCATGCTTATATATGTTCAACAATTAATTCTTGATATCATAAGCGCCCTATGATGAAATCATGTAAGCCGCTTGAAGACAGTTTTACAGGAGTGACCAAAAAAAATGTCTTGCAGGGTAGAGTGATTGTCAAAACATTGTTTCTTTTACTTTTTGAATGTGTCAGATATTTTTTTCTGCAATGTCATTCCTGTTTAGCTATGTTTTGTGTGGGATACATAAAAGCGAACACAGTGAAATCTTTATGGTGAAACCATGCATGAAGTGAACACAGTGAAATCTTTATGGTGAAGCCATGTAAAAACTTAACACAGTGAAATCCCTATGGTGACGCCATGCATGAAGCGAACACAGTGAAATCCCTATGGTGAAGCCATGCATGAAACGAACACAGTGAAATCCCTATGGTGAAGTGGTGAAGCCATGCATGAAGTGAACACAGTGAAATCCCTATGGTGAAGTGGTGAAGCCATGCATGAAGTGAACACAGTGAAATCCCTATGGTGAAGTGGTGAAGCCATGCATGAAGTGAACACAGTGAAATCCCTATGGTGAAGTGGTGAAGCCATGCATGAAGTGAACACAGTGAAATCCCTATGGTGAAGCCATGCATGAAGTGAAATCCCTATGGTGAAGCCATGCATGAAGTGAACACAGTGAAATCCCTATGGTGAAGCCATGCATGAAGCGAACACAGTGAAATCCCTATGGTGAAGCCATGCATGAAGCGAACACAGTGAAATCCCTATGGTGAAGCCATGCATGAAGCAGACACAGTGAAATCCCTATGGTGAAGCCATGCATGGAAGCGAACACAGTGAAATCCCTATGGTGAAGCCATGCATGAAGCGAACACAGTGAAATCCCTATGGTGAAGCCATGCATGAAGTGAACACAGTGAAATCCCTATGGTGAAGCCATGCATGAAGTGAACACAGTGAAATCCCTATGGTGAAGCCATGCATGAAGTGAACACAGTGAAATCCCTATGGTGAAGCCATGCATGAAGTGAACACAGTGAAATCCCTATGGTGAAGCCATGCATGGTGAACACAGTGAAATCCCTATGGTGAAGCCATGCATGAAGTGAACACAGTGGGGAAGTCCCTATGGTGAAGCCATGCATGAAGTGAACACAGTGAAATCCCTATGGTGAAGCCATGCATGAAGTGAAATCCCTATGGTGAAGCCATGCATGAAGTGAACACTGAAGTCCCTATGGTGAAGCCATGCATGAAGTGAACACAGTGAAGTCCCTATGGTGAAGCCATGCATGAAGTGAACACAGTGAAGTCCCTATGGTGAAGCCATGCATGAAGTGAACACAGTGAAGTCCCTATGGTGAAGCCATGCATGAAGCGAACACAGTGAAGTCCCTATGGTGAAGCCATGCATGAAGTGAACACAGTGAAGTCCCTATGGTGAAGCCATGCATGAAGTGAACACAGTGAAGTCCCTATGGTGAAGCCATGCGTTTTCAACAAGACATGAGAAATTCGACTTCACCATAGGGATTTGTGCAGGTAATGTGTTAAATGGGTGCTTTGACACAGCCGTTTGGCAAGTCTGACTGTATCTTTCGCGCTCATGGGATAAAGGCGTGAAGTGAAACGAAACCAGGTTTCAGTGTATTATTAGATCCTCACAGATGGTTAAAGAGAATTCCAAACTAAAGGTCCTATTTTTCCAAATGCTTATCGTCAAAATTTTTGAGTTTGGTTTTGGGTTCTACTAAAAATTTACAATCTTGAGATCCTAAGGTTCTTGTGGGTACATATGAGTTAATTATTTCTTGAATATTCTTGAATGAATTATAACAGAAAAGAGAAATTTTGTATTCAACCCTAGCTTTTACTGGTAACCAGTGGAGGGCTCTTAACATTTCTTGTGTGCTTATGTCAAATCGGAAATTCCCAAGTACTAGCCTAGCCGCGTTATTTTGCACTTTCTGAAGTTTCTTAATTTTTCCATCTGTGAGACCCGCTAATAACGAATTGCAGTAATCAAGCCGTGGCAAAATCAGGGATGACACCAGTGTGTTTATGGAATCATTTGCGAGATTTTTCTGAGCTGAAAATTTATTATCTTTATGAAGTAATTTATTTGAAAGTCCACTGAAAGACTGCTGTCAAGAAAGACGGCTGTCAAGAAAGACTGCTGTCAAGAAAGACTGCTGTCAAGAAAGACGGCCAAATGTTTTTGCTGCTTCGAAGAATATATGAAGATATATCTTTTTGTGAATTACTAATGATATTATTTCATGTCGTTATTCACATCATCCATTACTCTGCAATTTTACTACTATTATTGTGAGAGGCGGTTGAGAAATGTGGGGGGGGGGGGGGGGGGGGTTATTTGTTACTTTCATTACCCAAAGAACTTTTCTAATAAGCGTTGCGATTAACCATGCCCGCCAATTTTGTATGCGATTCCCCCACTTTGACCTGCCTGTCATTGCAAGACGCCGTTTGACTGCAGGTGCGCCCACTGCACGGGTGGTTGACGGGCGCTGCTGATAGATCCTACTTCTTTCCTTGTACTCTATTAGTTATTTACAAATTGTTTCCAAAGTGAATCATGCATAAAGTATTCACCCACATCCACAATGGGCGGTTGATTCTTGGATGCTGCTGGAAGGTTCTATTTCTCTCCTTTCTCTTTGTCGCATGAGTTTCATCTTGCTGTTTCGATCCCATTTTAGCCTATGATCACTGCATATGACGGATGGGGTAAACTCCAACCAAGCAAACTGAAGTCAGTAATGATGGTTATCCGTGGAAATCCGTGGTTTTGAAGTCAGGGGAGGAATTTACCAAGTTTTCCATGCAACTTTCCACTGGTCGTCACTTCCGAGGAATTTTACGAATCCGACATTACGTTCAGCGAAACTTAGTATGAACCTATCAATGCGGAAACATTTCTGTAGTGCTATTTCCGGTCAATATCAGAGATTTTCTTTTTCTTTCTAGAGATAGACTGCTTTTCCTTTTATTTTTAAGTTTTCATTGCTTTGCTAGATCTATAGATCTAATTATAATCTAGATCTACTGTGGTGATCGTCAATTTCAAATCATGAAGACTCTTGGTAAAAACGAGGTGGGCGCGCCAAGGAAATATACTCTAAAATTAAAAACAAATTTAGGTTTTAGTGGTTAGAGACGCCTGTAAATTAAAATCAAAGAAACTTGGTGAATTGGAGGTGAAACTTGAGGATTCGTTTGAGAAGTTGATCTTGCTGGCAAATCCCTATGTTCATATTGCAGTGATACGGTCAGTTATGGTGGAAAAGGCAAAATTGTGTTGGTAGACCATGTTCAATCAGCTAAACATAATAATATTTCCAATAAGGGAAGGAAATGTTAACCTCCTCCCCCTTTCCCTCTCACCCTTTCCCTCCCCTTCTACTTCCTACCCTTCCACTCCCCCTCCCCCTCGACATGTGTACATTTACCATTTTACTCAATTTCTGGATTGTGTGAGTATATTATAGTTATTTTTACTCTAGTTTGTCCTCTTATTATATAAAAATGAGGGCCCTAAAGGGAAAATTGTGATTTTGGTGGGTCGCGCAAAATTTTCCTCCTTTTTCATTTTTGGTCACCATCATCACTGTGTAGTGTTGAATTTATAAAAGTACCGGTATGGAAAATGTACCTCAAACTAGTCAAACTGTTTGCCTGTACCAATGGTCTCAATAATTATACACACACACACATATATATATATATATATATATATATATATGTATATATATACACACACACATACACAAACCAGTACAACTTATGTTGAGCTCAGTGCAATAATTTATAGGTGTCTGTTTATTTTAATTTATTGAATATGTTATTATTGATATATATATATATATATATATATATATATATGTACAAATTAAATGTACATGAAAGTTCCTTACTTACTCTATTGACCTCAGTCAGGTGTGCACAACTCTATCCTCCATATATGTGTCTCTATCCTCCATATATGTGTCTATCCTCCATATGTGTGTCTATCCTCCATATATGTGTCTATCCTCCATATGTGTGTCTATCCTCCATATATGTGTCTATCCTCCATATGTGTGTCTATCCTCCATATATGTGTCTATCCTCCATCTGTCTCTATCCTCTGTATGTGTCTATCCTCTGTATGTCTCTATCCTCTGTATGTCTCTATCCTCTGTATGTCTCTATCCTCTGTATGTCTCTATCCTCTGTATGTCTCTATCCTCCATATGTCTCTATTCTCTGTGTCTCTATCCTCTGTATGTCTCTATCCTCTGTATGTCTCTATCCTCCATATGTCTCTATTCTCCGTTTGTCTCTATCCTCTGTATGTCTCTATCCTCCGTATGTCTCTATTCTCCATATCTCATATGTCTCTATCCTCCGTATGTCTCTATTCTCCATATCTCATATGTCTCTATCCATCCTCTGTATACCTCTATCCTTCATAGGTCTTTATCCTCCATAGGTCTCTATCCTTCATATGTCTCTATCCTCTGTATGTCACTATCCTTCATATGTATCCTCTGTATGTCTCTATCCTTCATATGTCTCTATCCTCTGTATGTCGCTATCCTTCACATGTCTCTATCCTCTGTATGTCTCTATCCTTCATATGTCTCTATTCTCCATATCTCATATGTCTCTATCCTCTGTATGTCTCTATCCTTCATATGTCTCTATCCTCTGTATGTCTCTATCCTTCATATGTCTCTATTCTCTGTATGTCTCTGTCCTTAGTATGTCTCTATCTTCTGTATGTCTCTATCCTTCTGCATGTCTCTATCCTCTGTATTTCTCTATCCTCCAAATTTCTCTATCCTCCAAATTTCTCTATCCTCTGCATGTCTCTATCCTCTGCATGTCTCTATCCTCTGCATGTCTCTATCCTCTATCAGTGTGGGCATCATGTCTCTTGGGAGTCCAGTGTCTTCCTCCAGCTGATTCAAGTACATGTATGACAGTGGTTGTCTCCCGTTGACCCATTTCCGTGTCTTGGTTCCCATATAATTACTTTAGTAATCAGTTCTTCTTTGCTCCTTCTTGTGGGCGGTTGGTGGGCTTGCTGGTAGGTACTTCTTCTTTCCTCTCCTTCTTTCACTTATCTTTAATCTTGCTGTTTCCTCTTATTTCCCCCTGAGATCACCACAAGGGTGGACGGGTAAATATTTTAATGAAACAAACAAAACAATTGCTTCTTCTCAGGCAAAGTCCACTGAATTTTAATCTGTTTATGGCTATATTATTATTATTATTGTTGATTTAAGGAGCCGACCCTATAATGTTTTGTTGTTTTTGTATGTTCTAGTTCTTGCCATTATATGTTCTTTACGACTCTAAGAACTTTAGGATATGTGCCATATCATTTTCTTCCTAAGGCCTCTACTGCCAATGTCCATGTGCTGGATCTGTGTAGAAGGACTGGTTCTACTATTGCTTTGAAGAACGTTACTTTAATGTTGTAACAATACTTCAATGTTTATTGTCAATGTCACTTCATGTGGGTAATGAGTTTTTGGGTATTTTGTCTTTATATTATATTTACATGGTCCCATGTTCAAATTTTGCACACTTGACTTACTTAAAACTTCATATCGCAATATGGCTATATTGTTTTGGTTCAATTTTAATGTAAAATAAGAAAAGATTCTTGATAAAACTATACATTTCACAGACAATGTTTACAAACACAAATTCACACACATATTCACACACATATTCACACAAATTCACACATATTCACACACGTATTCACACATATTTAACACACATATTCACACACACACATATTCACACACAATTCACACATATTCACACACAAATTCACACCAATTCACACACATATTCACACACATATTCACACACATTCATTCACACACATATTCACACACATATTCACACACAAATTCACACACATATTCACACACAAATTCACACACATATTCACACACTTCATTTCACACACATATTCACACACATATTCACACACAAATATATTCACACACATATTCACACACATTTCACACACATATTCACACACAAATATTCACACACATATTCACACACATTTAACACAAATTTAGGGTATAGGCCCTACAGTCCATACCGAGTTTGAGAAAGCTTTTACTGGGGTTTTTGTGACATCTTGGCGATATCAATAAAACTGTAGGAATTATAATTGCTTTATCGCAATTCTTAGTTTAATGTTAGCAAATTTAAGCAAATTAGTCTAAATCTGAAGAAGACGATGATGAAGACAAAGGAGATGATTCTGTTGCCTTTAAAAGACATTTCAAATTTGCTTTTAAGAATGCCATGAAAGGCAAATTTGGGCCATAAAAAATGTAATATTAGAGGCATTATGATCCCTTCATTCTTTACAAGTGCTATGAACTAAACGTTTTTTAAGAGCTGCGCAAAATTTGAACTAGATATGATGTAAAATAATAAAGCATTCCCACAAAAAACACATTACCCTTAGTAAGTGAAATTGACTGTAACAATGGAATTAAATGTTTAACAACAACATGAAATGTAAATATGTTTAAAAGTATTTAACGTAAGATTCTCTCATAGAAACCTGACATACTCACAATGTTATTTCATATACTCCTTTCAATGTAAGTTTAAAATAATGTACCACGCTTTAAACATTATTTGATTTCAAGAGATCTTCATTTATACAAACCTTTTTACAGTTCGTAGAATAAAGATCTTTTTTATATTTGCCTGCCATGTGTACTTATACTGTACAGTCTGTAGACTATGATCTGATTTAATCCATAGATTAGCTTTGTTCAATTAGAATATAATCTGATTCAGTCCATAGACTTATATGGTTCAGTCCATAGACTAATTTGGTTCAGTCCATAGACTTTAGTCCAGTTCAATCTATAGACTTTAATCCAGTTCATAAATTAATCTTGTTCAGTTCATAGATGATAGTCTGGTTCAGTCCATAGACTAAGCTAGATCAGTCCATAGACTACAATCCGAATCAGTCCCTAGACTAATTTGGTTTAGTTCATAGACTATAATCTGAATCAGTCCATAGACTAATCTGGTTCAGTTTATAGACTATAATCTGAAACAAGTCCCTAGACTAATCTGGTTCAGTTCATAGACTATAATCCGAATCAGTCCATAGACTAATCTGGTTCAGTTCATAGACTATAATCTGAATCAGTCCATAGAATAATCTGGTTCAGTTCATAGACTATAATCCGAATCAGTCCATAGACTAATCTGGTTCAGTTCATAGACTATAATCCGAATCAGTCCATAGACTAATCTGGTTCAGTTCATAGACTATAATCCGAATCAGTCCCCTAGACTAATCTGGTTCAGTCCATATACTATAATCCGAATTAGTCCATAGACTAATCTGGTTCAGTTCATAGACTACAATCCGAATCAGTCCATAGAATAATCTGGTTCAGTCCATAGACTAATCTGGTTCAGTCCATAGACTATAATCTGAATCAGTCCCTAGACTAGTCTGGTTCAGTTCATAGACGATAGTCCAGTTCAGTCTATAGACTAATGTGGTTCAGTTTGTAGGCGATAGTCTGGTTCAGTCCATAGACTAATCTGGTTCAGTTCATAGACTATAATCCGAATAATCAGTTCATAGACTATAATCTGAATCAGACTAATCTGGTTCAGTTCATAGACTATAATCTGAATCAGTCCCTAGACTAATCTGGTTCAGTTCATAGACTATAATCCGAATCAGTCCATAGACTAATCTGGTTCAGTCCATAGACTATAATCCGAATCAGTCCCTAGACTAGTCTGGTTCAGTTCATAGACGATAGTCCAGTTGAGTCTATAGACTAATGTGGTTCAGTTTGTAGGCGATAGTCTGGTTCAGTCCATAGACTAATCTGGTTCAGTCCGTAGACTATAATCTATCTTCCATGCTCAATCCAGATTGTTTTTGTATATGCAATAATATATTATAATCATATAGTAAGAGTAAGATGGATTCTTAACATCTATGAAAACAAAGTCACTGGCAGTGTGGCAGAATCAACGTGTATACAAGGAAGTTGATGTATTGCAGATGAAGAGAAAAACCAATGCTGGATGACGGGAGTTAATGTGTTTGCAGGTCATTGTTATAAAAACCCTGCTGACCTCAGTACTGACTACTGACTCGATCTAAAAATCGTGATCAATACCACCAGTGCCCGGTAGTCTATTTTGTAGTTCATTGCAATCAAAGGAAAATATCGATCATATCACTAGAATGCCGATCCCACTTGGCAAAGGAGAATCTTTTATATACATATGCTGCGACATTGCCAGCTAGAATAAAATAACATTATAAAACTGGGAACTGGGGATCGTTAGTTCATTTGAATGAGAATCAGTTTTCTCATTTGATTTGATTGTACCCACATCCACAACTAAGGTGATCTCAGAGGTCTTGGTATGATTTTTAATATTACACAGACTGCCCTGTAAACAGCCAAGGGATCTTTAACATGCAAAGAGTGTTGTGATCCGTACAGAACCTCCTTTTTTATTTAATGTCCACAGATCAATAAAGGTTATCTTTATTGTCTGTCTCTGATAGGACTAGGTGTTGATCCACCTCCCTGGACCAGGGGAGGGGGAGATTTTACTTTGACCTTTTGGTTGACACCTGGTCTCTTGATTACCCAGTCCCCTAAAAGGGTTAGAAATAAGAATTGATGTTGTGTTTATTACTATAATGTGGCGTTGATAACCGAGTAGTTCGGCTGCTGGACTTGGGATCATGAGCTCCTGGCTTTGTTGTTTTGTTTCTGTTTAACGTCGATTATTTTCCTCTGTGGAGGAGTTCGACGCGTCTGCTTGAAGACTCTGAGTTTGCTGTCGCCCGCCACGCTCTTCTGTCTTCGGGTGATATGTCGCCTGCATCAAGTTCATCGATGTCCTTCTTCACGCAGTCGCGCCATCGTTTCTTTGGCCCACCTCGAGGATGGGATCTGGACATGTAAGTTCAGCGTCTTGCTAGATCCCTGATTGGCCGGCATTCTGTACACGTGTCAGTACCACCAAAGCCGTCTTCTTCCCCTACCTGAGCTGTGATGGACTCAAGACCAGCATGTTTTCTTATCTCCAACGCTGCAGTCGTTTGTCTCTGGAAATCCAGCAAACCTAGGCCCAAC
Source organism: Doris montereyensis (assembly GCA_037039925.1). Taxonomy (NCBI): domain Eukaryota; kingdom Metazoa; phylum Mollusca; class Gastropoda; order Nudibranchia; family Dorididae; genus Doris; species Doris montereyensis. Next base: position 13,998 of record JAXRKP010000668.1, on the reverse strand, counting down.
GTTGTGTTCCTTGGGAAAAACCTTAACACATAGTTTTCCCACGTGCAAATGGAAACGAGCACTAGCTTGGGCTTAAAACCTGCGCCAGACTAGCGTCCTGTCCAGGAGGTGATTATTGTAACCTGTTCCGCTTCACGCTATGGAAACGAAGATAAGTTACGCGCTATGGGCTGTAACAGCTTTGAAGAAACTTATTATTACTATTATTATTATGCAAAAATGGGAATATTATTAGGTTAAATCCTTTCACTGGATACCAATAATATCATACTAATACCATACCCTGTAAGTATTGGTTCTGTTTACATCTACATAATTGGTGTATGTATTTACCCTTTTAAGTCTACATAATTGGTGTATGTATTTACCCTTTTATATCTACATAATTTGTGTATGTACTTACTCTTTTACGTCTACATAATTTGTGTATGTACTTACCCTTTTACGTCTACATAATTTGTGTATGTCTTACCCATTTTATTGGTTTGTATTGTTATATTATTGTTTGCCATACTGCGTCGAATCTCAATTTTTAAATGTTTTCAATATTCTAATTTTTAAATTTTATCAATAAATGAAAAAGACAAAAATAATCTCTCTTTTTTTTTTAATTCAGTCCTTATTTTGTTATGTGTGATGTTTCACAAGTGTCTGTGACTAGCGCCTGAGTAACAAGCTCCGAAAGTGACAAAAGTTTAAGTATTGAGTCCTGAATGTGACAATACGTGAAGCAAAAAGTCATACTTGTGAGATAAGTTATGATTTTTTAGTCATACATGGGACATAAATTTAAGTATCGAGTCATATCTGTGACATGAGTTTGAGTATTGAGTCATACATGTGACATGAGTTTGAGTATTGAGTCATACATGTGACATGAATTTGAGTATTGAGTCATACATGTGACATGAGTTTGAGTATTGAGTCATACATGTGACATGAGTTTGAGTATTGAGTCATACATGTGACATGAGTTTGAGTATTGAGTCATACATGTGACATGAATTTGAGTATTGAGTCATACATGTGACATGAATTTAAGTATTGAGTCATACATGTGACATGAATTTGAGTATTGAGTCATACATGTGACATAAATTTAAGTATCGAGTCATACATGTGACATGAGTTTGAGTATTGAGTCATACATGTGACATGAATTTGAGTATTGAGTCATACATGTGACATAAATTTGAGTATTGAGTCATACATGTGACATGAGTTTGAGTGTTGAGTCATACATGTGACATGAGTTTGAGTATTGAGTCATACATGTGACATGAGTTTGAGTATTGAGTCATACATGTGACATGAATTTGAGTATTGAGTCATACATGTGACATGAATTTGAGTATTGAGTCATACATGTGACATGAATTTGAGTATTGAGTCATACATGTGACATAAATTTAAGTATGTGACGAAAGTCATACATGTGACATGAGTTTGAGTATTGAGTCATACATGTGACATGAATTTGAGTATTGAGTCATACATG
>JAXRKP010000668.1:2500-5000 GCA_037039925.1 Doris montereyensis | reverse complement strand
TATGTTATTTGGTATTTATGACAACACGGTACCATTTGGTAGGTCTGTGTTATTTAGTATTTATGACAACCCGGTACCATTTGGTAGGCCTATGTTATTTGATATTTATGACAACACGGTACCATTTGGTATGCCTATGTTATTTAGTATTTATGACAACACGGTACCATTTGGTAGGCCTATGTTATTTGGTATTTATGATAAACAGGTACCATTTGGTAGGCCTATGTTATTTGGTATTTATGACAACACGGTACCATTTGGTAGGCCTATGTTATTTAGTATTTATGACAACCCGGTACCATTTGGTAAGCGTATGTTATTTGATATTTATGACAACCCAGTACCATTTGGTAGGCCTGTGTTATTCGGTATTTATGACAAACTGGTACCATTTGGTAGGCCTATGTTATTTGGTATTTATGACAACCCGGTACCATTTCATAGGCCTATGTTATTTGGTATTTATGACAAACTGGTACCATTTGCAGGCCTATGTTATTTGGAATCTATGACAACACGGTACCATTTTTAGTTTATTTGGAATCTATGACAACACGGTACCATTTAGTAGGCCTATGTTATTTGGAATCTATGACAACACGGTACCATTTAGTAGGCCTATGTTATTTGGTATCTATGACAACACGGTACCATTTAGTAGGCCTATGTTATTTGGTTATCTATGACAACACGGTACCATTTAGTAGGCCTATGTTATTTGGTATTTATGACAACACGGTAGTAGGCCATTTGGTAGGCCATTTGTTATTTATGTTATTTGGATGACAACACGGTACCATTTAGTAGGCCTATGTTATTTGGTATTTATGACAACACGGTACCATTTGGTAGGCCTATGTTATTTAGTATCTGATGACAACCCGGTACCATTTGGTAGGCCTATGTTATTTGGTATTTATGACAACACGGTACCATTTGCAGGCCTATGTTATTTTGGTATTCATGACAAACAGGTACCATTTGGTAGGCCTATGTTATTTGGTATTTATGACAACACGGTACCATTTGGTAGGCCTATGTTATTTAGTATTTATGACAACCCGTATTTATGATTTGATATTTACAACCTGGTACCATTTGGTAGGCCTATGTTATTTGGTATTTATGACAACACGGTACCATTTGGTAGGCCTATGTTATTTGGTATTTTATGACAACCTGGTACCATTTGATAGGCCTATGTTATGTGGTATTATGACAATCTGGTACCATTTGGTAGGCCTATGTTATTTGGTATTTATGACAATCTGGTACCATTTGGTAGGCCTATGTTATTTGGTATTTATGACAACACGGTACCATTTGGTAAGCCTATGTTATTTGGTATCTATGACAACTCTGGTAGGCCTATGTTATGTGGTATTTATGACAATCTGGTACCATTTGGTAGGCCTATGTTATTTGGTATTTATGACAATCTGGTACCATTTGGTAGGCCTATGTTATGGGGTATTTATGACAAACTGGTACCATTTGATAGCCTATGTTGTTTGGTATTTATGACAATCTGGTACCATTTGGTAGGCCTATGTTATTTGTTATTTATGACAATCTGGTACCATTTGGTAGGCCTATGTTATGGGGTATTTATGACAAAACTGGTACCCATTTGATAGGCCTATGTTATTTGGTATTTATGACAATCTGGTACCATTTGGTAGGCCTATGTTATTTGCCATTTATGATAATCGCCATTTGGTACTATGTTATTTGGTATTTATGACAAACTGGTACCATTTGGTAGGCCTATGTTATTTGGTATCTATTGGTACCATTTGGTAGGCCTATGTTATTTGCTATTTATGTACCATTTGGTAGGTCTGTTATTTGAATCTAGGTACCATTTGGTAGGTCTATGTTATTTCTATGGTACCATTTAGTAGGCCTATGTTATTTGAACTGGTACCATTTTGGTAGGCCTATGTTATTTGGTATCTATGACAACCCGAGTAGGCCTATTTATTTGCTATTTATGACAACACGGGTAGGCCTATGTTATTTGCTATTTGCGACAACATACTGACAGCCTATTATTTGGTATTTGGGTACCATTTTGGTTTATGTTATTTGGAAATCTATGACAACACGGTACCATTTGGTAGCCTATGTCATTTGGTATTTATGACAACACGGTATCATTTGGTAGGCCTGTGTTATTTTGGTATTTATATGACAGGCCTATGTTATTTGGTACACGGGTACCATTTGGTAGGTCTATGTTATTTAGTATTTATGACAACCCGGTACCATTTGGTAAGCGTATGTTATTTGATATTTATGACAACCCAGTACCATTTGCCTATGTTATTTGGGCCTATGTTATTTGGCATATGACAACCCGGTACCATTTCAGGCCTATGTTATTTGCTATTTATGACAAACTGGTACCATTTGGTAGGCCTATGTTATTTGGAATCTATGACAACACGGTACCATTTAGTAGGCCTATGTTATTTGGAATCTATGACAACACGGT
>JAXRKP010000667.1:130000-237500 GCA_037039925.1 Doris montereyensis | reverse complement strand
ATCACTGAGACAGCTGGTGATGGTGTGTTCCCAACTCTGGTTAACAGAATCGACGACGCTGAGAACAAATCTGATCCGACGAAAAGAACGGATGAAGGAGACCTTTATGCAGGGGGGATAACTCCGTGTGAGGGAATTTGTGCACCACGGACGTCTAAGGGAGATAACAATGATGACACTCTCCTTAGTAGGTTTTTTTATCTTGTTTTTAAAGTCTAACCCTCTTAATATTTCTTAGTAATCTTAGCTGCCAATGAGGTCTGCTTAGGCAATAATCTGTTGATGATCTACATTTTCATAGTATTGAATACTGTATCACATTATTCTTTAACCAAGATGTCCTTGTTCAGAAAAAAAGGATTATATTAACCATAATTTTCCAAACACTGGTCATAACAGATAACGTCTGAGATTACTGAGAAATTTTAATTTTCATTTTCTCTTTAAAGTAGATTCCCGCCATTGTATTTGATCAACGTTACGCCAGTGTTAATATGTGAAAACTTTAAACTCCCAAGAAGGTTTGAACGGGAGGGAATATTGCAAATCGATTTCAGGTATGAGTATCACATGTTTAAACAATCATCTAATAATCAAGTGTAATCAATACACAACAAGTATTCATTTGTAAAGGCAAACAAAAAAGATGAACATAGTTTATATATATTATATATACAACCAATATCATGTTCTTGCTAAATGACATCAGTAGTGATGTAAAACAAACCGCCTTATTTAAAAAGTAAAATGTTCCTTTCTTGGTAGAGTTATACAAAAATTTATGATTTTCTTCATTTCTGTTTAGACACATTCTTGTCTGCTTATTTTAATAAATAGTGTATGCATGTGAATAATCAAAATATTAGCAAGCGTCGAGCTACACAATGACTGGGAAGGAGTCCATCAAATTTTCAGAAAAGATCATTCTGGCAGCGAAAAAGCTCATTAAAGTCACAAATCGTCAAGACTGGTAGTGGTAAATTAAAAAAAAACTATAACAGATTTACCTAAATTGTCATTACACGATGATTTTTTTTTCAAAATACAAACATTACCCCTTTGGGATCTATACAACGAGTCTAGCATTGCTGCAGATACTAATTCCTGTAGTTCTTTTTATAACATAGAATCAAGCATCTACCGTGATTCAATTTTCTTCTCCTCGGTGTCATAAATGCGCCGTCTTGTCAAGGTCATCTCTAGTTTGTAACGAGAAAAAATCCTAAAGTGCCAATTGAAAGTGAGGAGAGTAGGGAGGATGCGTTAAACTGGCATTCTGTTCGTGGCAACATAGATTTGATGTCTTAACAATAATTTGTTGTACATTACAATTTTTGAATGCACGAATCTTTGGATATATACGGGCGTGCAGAACTGAGGGAAAGGAGGGGGAGGGGTCCGTTTCAATATTGACCCTCCATCTTTGGTCTGTCGCAATCACTTAAAAGATAATCAACAGTTAATTTTTTTTTTAGAAAGAAGAAAGAAAGAAAGAAAATCGGAAAGTCATAATAATATAACGACAGCAAACGAATGGCCTACGGTAGACTTGAATGGAAACGTTCTGTTGGCGCCTTACGTTGCAAAGAGAGTAGTTTCGCTTTCACCTCCTTTCCCTCTCCCCTTTTCAAGGAAAGGAAAGGGCAAACAGAAAAGGAGGAGTGGAGGCAGTGGAGTAGATTCTGCGGAAAATGAGAGGAATCCACTCTAGCACGCCTAATACTACTAATAGTAATACATTTCCTACAAATTACAATAATTACATTCGCCAGTCACCGAAATTGGGGTACCCAAAAGAGAGAATGGGGAAGAGGAGGCAAAGCAAACCTAGTATGAGAGAGACGGAGAGAGAGAGAGAGAGAGAGAGAGAGAGAGAGAGAGAGAGAGAGAGAGAGAGAGAGAGAGAGAGAGAGAGAGAGAGAGAGAGAGAGAGAGAGAGAGAGAGAGAGAGAGAGAGAGAGATACAGACAGACAGACAGACAGACAAACAGAGACAGAGATAGAGATAGAGAGATAATAAAATTGAAACTAATTGATTAATGAAACAAGCACAGCTTCTTTCTATCTTTCTTTATCAGCTCCCGTTTTACCTTTCGGTGTATGGGTTTTAGATGCCCGAAATGATCCTTCTCCAGGCTGCCCTGTCCTGACATTTTCTGTTTCCTTTCGTGAAAGTTAAATTTCTTTGCGTTAATGCCTCTTTTATATCTTCTTCCCACTTTCTCCGAGGTCGCCTTTTGGTCCTTTACCTTGAGTGTTAGCACTGTATACTGATTTTGCTATTCTATTGTCATTCATTCTGTTAACGTGTCCAAACCATCTCAGTTGATTCATTTATATCTTAGTTTTTATGCTATCTACTTTGGTTTGATCTTTTATTGTTGTGTTTCTGATTTTCTCTCTTTTAGTTTTCACTACTACTCTTCTTAGATATTTCATTTCGGCTGCCTGTATTCTACTGTATTCCCTACTGTCTAAGGTCCATGTTTCACTGCCATAGAGGAGACTAAGACAATAAACTGTATTGTATACTGTCATTTTGGTTTTTGTTGACAATTCTTGTTTACCTACAAATGCCTTTCCTGGATGGTTATATATTGCATTTGCCTTTTGGATTCTTTGGCTGATTTCTTCTCTTAGCTTTCCTTCTGAGGTAATCATTACTCCTAAGTAATTGTAGCTTTGAACTTGAACATAATTTAAGATTTTGTGTTTTAGCTTCCCTAGTTACCAGCATTGTTTTGGTTTTCTTTGTATTTACTCTCATTCCTCTTTTATTTAATTCATTACTCATTATGTTGATATTTGTCTGGAGGTCCCTTTCTGATTTTCCAAACAGAACTAAATCGTCAGCAAATGAAAGTATTGATACATTTACTGGTTTGAGCTTCCACTTACCTACATTCATTTTCTTCATTTTTGAGGATGCTTTTGCGACTGAATCCATACATGTGATAAACAAAAGCGGACTTAGGATACAACCCTGTCTTACTCCTAATCTACATCAAATTCTTCTGATACATTTCCAGCTACTCTCACTGCACATGTTGGGTTATTGTAAAAACTTTGAATGGCTTCTATTAAATTTTGCTCTACGTTGTGTTCTTTTAAGGAATGCCATAGTTCGTCCCTCCTCACAGTGTCAATGCCTTTTCTAAGTCAATAAAACAGAGGTTCAAGTCAATGTTTCTCTCAAGGAATTTTTCTATTATTTGTGTAAATATGTGATCTTGTACATTTCTTCCTGGTCTAAATCCACTCAGGTGTTCTTCAATCTGATCGTCTACTCTTTTCCTTAGTCGTCTCATTTCCAGAATCCTGGCATACACTTTTCCATCTATAGTTTGAGCATTCCATAGTTGATCCTTTCTTGTGTATTGGTACTACCGTTCCCTTATTCCAGTCGTCTGGCACCGGTTTGGACTTCCATGTTTGTTGACATATTGCATGTAGTAGTTTGTCTGCCTCTCTCCCTTGGTTTTTAATCATTTCTGGATAAACTTGATCTGCTCCTGGGGCTTTTCCTAATTTCACTTTTCTTATAGCTGTTTGAAGTTATTCCATTGAGATATCTACACATCTTCAGCTGTCTCATCTCGATTATTTGTTACTCTTAATAATTGATATGTACTCCTTGTATCATGTTCTGGAGGGATTATGTAATTGTTGAAAATACTTTCTCCACGTGTCCATGATTTCGCTGTCTCCTTTCATTATCTCTCCTTTAGCGTTCTTTATTTCTCGTATTGGGCATGCTTTGGTCTTTCTTATGCACTTCACTGCTCCCCATAACAGCTTTTGATTTCCTTGATAGTTTTCTTGAAGTCTTTGTCCAAACTCTTCCCACTGTTCCTGTTTTGCTTTCCTAACTTCCTCTTTGGCGATAGTTCTTTTACTCACGTAATATATAATATCCTCTGGTATCTTTGTTAGCAAGTATTTCTTCCAGGCATCCTTCTTTTCTTTGATTTTAGTCTTGACATTCTCATTTCACCATGTTGTTCTTTTCATATCTCCTTTAATATGTTTTCTACCACAGACCTCTTCAGTACAACTGAGGAGTGTTTCCTTATATATTTGCCACTTTTCTTCTATTGTGCTTTCCTTAAGATCCATCTGCCTTCATTAATAGATCTTTTTATCCTGGATTGGTATATCTGTTTTACTATTGGTTTATTTAGTTTTTCTATTTTGAGTTTAGTAGCTTTTTTCTGTTTCCTTTTCTGTTTGTTTTCTTCAGTTAATAATCTATTTTGGCTAAGTGATGATCTTTAAATATTTCAGCTCCTCTGCTTACTCTACCATCCATTGTACTGTAAACTAGAGAACTGCTAACTATTATGTAGTCTATGGTTGACTTTTCACATCTGTCTTCATTTACTCTTGTATATCTGTGGATATCTTTATGAGGAAAAAAGGTGTTAGCTATTTTCATGTTATTCTTTAGGCAAAAATCTATTAGTCTCTATTTAGAGAATGTGTTGTCTCTCCTTCTTTACCTATTACTCCTCCTGATGTTTCTACATTGTTGCCTACTCTAGCGTTTAAATCTCCTAAAACCATTAATTCCTGTTTGGGTTTGAGATTCTCTGCAGCTATTTGTAAATCATTTTCGAAGATATCTTTTTCTTCTTTGGTGGCATTTTCGTTTGGTCCATAAGCTATTAATAATTTAATTTCTCTTCCTTTTGGTTTCATATTTACCTCTAATAGCCGTGGGCTTACAAATTTCCAACTTTCTAGTAGCATTTCTTACCTTTTATGCATTAGAATTTATTAGAAAGCCTACTCCTGCTCTAGCTCTATCTTTGACATCTAGTCTTGATAAGATTAAAGTATGATTTGGTCCTACATTTTCTATTCCTTGTCCTTTTTTCTTTGTTTCTGTAATAGCCAAAATGTCTACTTTGAATGTTTCCATTTCTTCAGCTAATTCTAACTCCTTTCCATTAAATTAATTGCCCTAACATTCCATGTTCCAAAAATCACAGTCCGTTTTCTATTCCAGAGTCGTCTTCGACAGTTCAAGCCGGGTATATCATTGTATATATTACTTTGAATCAGGTTGTTTTGGATAAGCAGGGGATTAGCCCACTGTACCTTAGGTAGATGGTGGGGCTGCCACCTTGAGGCCCTCTACCGAGCCTTGTTATTTTCTGTCAATGTCAACTCCCTTAGCCTTTAGTCATTCAAGACCAGCATGCAAGGCAGCAGGTTGTTATTTTCTGTCAGGATTAACTCCCTTAGCCTTTGGTCAGTCAAGACCGGCCTGCAAGGCAGCAAGTTGTTTTCTTTCAGGGTTAACTCCCTTAGACTTTGGTCAGCCTAGACCTGCCTGCAAGGCAGCAGGAGACTTGTGGAGGGCGGGATCATCTACTCCCCGTACAGGTGCTTACCAGTCCACTGCCCGGCAAGGACAGCTTACGGCTTTAAAAGAAATTAAAACAATATTGTTTACGTAAGTATCGGTGCTTGTCAAACTAAAAAAATGGTTGGTTTTCGTTGTGCCTGCTTTCACTGGTTGCCTTCTTCTGTACGCAGTGGTCTACGTCAGTGTTGGTGTGATAGTCGTCATTCTGGTACTTGCAACGTCTCTGGTTCTGGTTTGCGTCTGGATGCGCAAAACAAGGTATGTCGCATGGTTAAGTACAAGGTATGTCGCATGGTTAAGTACAAGATATGTCGCATGGTTAAGTACAAGGTATGTCACAAGGAGTTAAGGTGCCGCAATAGAAAGTTGCTATTGTGGCACTGCGACAGTAAGGAGTTTAGACGACACAATAGGAAGTTGCTATTGTGGCACTGGGACAGTAAGGAGTTTAGACGACACAATAGGAAGTTGCTATTGTGGCACTGGGACAGTAAGGAGTTTAGACGACGCAATAGAAAGTTGTTACTATGATCCTGGGACAGTAAGTAGTTAAAACGATGCAATATAAAGTTGTTGTTGTGACACTGGGACAGTAAGTAGTTAAAACGATGCAATAGAAAGTTGTTATTGTGACACTGGGACAGTAAGTAGTTAAAACGATGCAATATAAAGTTGTTATTGTGACACTGGGACAGTAAGTAGTTAAAACGATGCAATAGAAAGTTGTTATTGTAGCAAAGTTGTTATTGTTATTGACACTGGGACAGTAAGAGTTAAAACGATGCAATAAAAAGTTGTTATTGTGACACTGGGACAGTAAGGGGTTAGTTGTTAAACATGCAATAGAAAGTTGTTATTGTGGCACTGGGACAGTAAGGGGTTAAAACGTGACACAATAGAAAGTTGTTATTGTGGCACTGGGACTGGGACACACAATAGAAAGTTGTTGTAGCACTGGGACAGTGAGGGGTTAAGGTGACACAATAAAAAGTTGTTATTGTAGCACTGGGACAGTAAGGGGTTAAGGTGACACAATAGAAAGTTGTTATTGTGGCCCTGGGACAGTAAGGGGTTAAGGTGACACAATAGAAAGTTGTTATTGTGGCACTGGGACAGTAAGGGGTTAAGGTGACACAATATTGTGGCAAGTTGTTATTGTGGCACTGGGACAGTAAGGGTTAAGGTGACACAATAGAAAGTTGTTGTAGCACTGGGACAGTGAGGGGTTAAGGTGACACAATAAAAAGTTGTTATTGTAGCACTGGGACAGTAAGGGTTAAGGTGACACAATAGAAAGTTGTTATTGTGGCACTGGGACAGTAAGGGTTAAGGTGACACAATAGAAAGTTGTTGTAGCACTGGGACAGTAAGGGGTTAAGGGGACGCAATAGAAGGTTGTTATTGTGGCACTGGGACAGTAAGGGGTTAAGGTGACGCAATAGAAAGTTGTTATTGTGGCACTGGGACAGTAAGGGTTAAGGTGACACAAAGAAAGTTGTTGTAGCACTGGGACAGTAAGGGGATAAGGTGACACAATAGAAAGTTGTGGCACTGGGACAGTAAGGGCTTAAGGTGACGCAATAGAAAGTTGTTATTGTGGCACTGGGACAGTAATCAGTAAGGGTTAAGGTGACATAATAGAAAGTTGTTATTGTGGCACTGGGACAGTAAGGGGTTAAGGTGACACAAAAGAAAGTTGTTGTAGCACTGGGACAGTAAGGGGATAAGGTGACACAATAGAAAGTTGTTATTGTGGCACTGGGACAGTAGGGGATAAGGTGACACAATAGAAAGTTGTTGTAGCACTGGGACAGTGAGGGGATAAGGTGACACAATAGAAAGTTGTTATTGCGGCACTGGGACAGTACATAGTTAAGACAACGCAATAGAAAGTTGTTATTGTGGCACTGGGACAGTAATCAGTAAGGGGTTAAGGTGACACAATAGAAAGTTGTTATTGTGGCACTGGGACAGTAAGGGTTAAGGTGACACAATAGAAAATTGTTATTGTGGCACTGGGACAGTAATCAGTAAAGGGTTAAGGTGACACAAGGTTAAGGTGACACAATAGAAAGTTGTTGTAGCACTGGGACAGTAAGGGGTTAAGGGACGCAATAGAAAGTTGTTATTGTAGCACTGGGACAGTAAGGGGTTAAGGGGACGCAATAGAAAGTTGTTATTGTAGTATTGGGACAGTAAGGGGTTACGGTTAAGGGACGCAATAGAAAGTTGTTATTGTAGTATTGGGACAGTACGGGGTTAAGGGGACGCAATAGAAAGTTGTTATTGTAGCACTGGGACAGTAAGGGGTTAAGGTGACACAATAGAAAGTTGTTATTGTGGCACTGGGACAGTAAGGGGTTAAGGTGACACAATAGAAAGTTGTTATTGTGGCACTGGGACAGTAATCAGTAAAGGGTTAAGGTGACACAATAGAAAGTTGTTGTAGCACTCGGACAGTAAGGGGTTAAGGGGATGCAATAGAAAGTTGTTATTGTGGCACTGGGACAGTAAGGGGTTAAGGGACGGAAAGTTGTTATTGTAGCACTGGGACAGTAATTAAGGGAAATAGTTGTTATTGTAGTATTGGGACAGTAAGGGGGTTAAGGTGATTGTAGCACTGGGACAGTAAGGGGTAAAGGGACGCAATAGAAAGTTGTTATTGTGGCACTGGGACAGTAATCAGTAAAGGGTTAAGGTGACACAATAGAAAGTTGTTGTAGCACTGGGACAGTAAGGGTTAAGGTGACACAATAGAAAGTTGTTATTGTGGCACTGGGACAGTAAGGGTTAAAGGTGACACAATAGAAAGTTGTTATTGTGGCACTGGGACAGTAATCAGTAAAGGGTTAAGGTGACACAATAGAAAGTTGTTGTAGCACTGGGACAGTAAGGGGTTAAGGTGACACAATAGAAAGTTGTTATTGTAGCACTGGGACAGTAAGGGGTTAAGGTGACACAATAGAAAGTTGTTATTGTAGCACTGGGACAGTAAGTTAAGGTGACACAATAGAAAGTTGTTGTAGCACTGGGACAGTAAGGGGTTAAGGTGACACAATAGAAAGTTGTTATTGTAGCACTGGGACAGTAAGGGGTTAAGGTGACACAATAGAAAGTTGTTGTAGCACTGGGACAGTAAGGGGTTAAGGGGACGCAATAGAAAGTTGTTATTGTAGCACTGGGACAGTAAGGGGTTAAGGGGACGCAATAGAAAGTTGTTATTGTAGCACTGGGACAGTAAGGGGTTAAGGGGACGCAATAGAAAGTTGTTATTGTAGCACTGGGACAGTACGGGGTTAAGACGACGCAATAGGAAGTTGTTATTGTAGCACTGGGACAGTAAGGGGTTAAGGGGGACGCAATAGAAAGTTGTTATTGTGGCACTGGGACAGTAATTAGAAGAAAGTTGTTATTGTAGCACTGGGACAGTACGTAGTTAAGACGACGCAATAGAAAGTTGTTGTTGTAGCACTGGGACAGTAAGGGGTTAAGGGGACGCAATAGAAAGTTGTTATTGTGGCACTGGGACAGTACGTAGTTAAGACGACGCAATAGAAAGTTGTTGTTGTAGCACTGGGACAGTACGTAGTTAAGACGACGCAATAGGAAACCGTCGATTGGGGTTCCAAGCCTGTGACGAAGGTCGATTTTTTCTTTTTTTTTTGTGTAGTGTGTTGATGGGAACTTTTCATTAGAGAGGGGGGGGGGGGGAGAGTGTGGAGGGATTGGCTCCGACACAATAGCAAGTGAGTTTCCTACTCCATTTTTGTGACGAGATCTTGAGTCAAATGCCTATATAGAACATACTGTTTTTTCTAAGATACAATCATAGATCTACCGGGAATCCAACGCCGATATTTTTCATGATTCAACCCAAGGGCACAAAAAGTTAAATTTAGAAAACAATACGTTAGCTCCAACACAAGTAGCCTCACTTAAGTACGGTACACAGATGGGATAGTAATACTGTATTATCAGCAAAGCCACTGCCTATAATTTCTAAAATGTTGATTTGGCAATATAAGCACGTAGTAGCATAATGTATAGTAATATAATATTATGTTAATTTTTCTTTCTTTCTTGTCTGTTTTTCAAAACTATTGCAGGAAGTTTTCCAAATCTTCTCGATTATCTTCGCAATCGGATTCATCAATGGAGAAATCAAATGTTTGTCTGACGTCATTTCCTACTTTCTCGACAAGCGTGACTTCACCTTCATTGTAGATCTGTTGATTATCTGTGAAAACTTTATAAAACATATTTTGAACAATTTTATGCACTTTGTTCCTACACACAATGATTCCATAGTGGATGAAATAATGAGGTAGAATAGTGTGTAGTGAATGGGGTTTTTTTGGCTATAAATAACTGCTACGCAAGTGCATATCTTATCCACTTATATTTATAGGTTGAGAACCAACAAAGACCATACCACGCATTGGATATGAAAAAGAGTTGAATTCTGCTAGGGCTGCTTGAGTTGAACAAATATACATGCCACTCTCGGAAAAAGACAAATAAATTAAGAGAAATGTTTGTCAGTGTTAGCTACATGTGATTGAAAAGAATGTATACATATCAATATCTCTAAGTATTATTCTTAATCTTATTATTATTGATTTCGCGTTCGAGGTATACAAGACATTGTACTATGTTTCCCCTCAAACGTACAAAGTTATTTGCCCGTTCATACAAGGCGCCATTTGACAACAGATCGCACCGATAAGAAAAGGCCAGTACTTTAAAGATAAAAAGATATAGATAAATATATACTGTCCGCATCCCCACATAAGTCCAGGCTCCCCAACTGTGCATCATTCATTTATCCCCCAGAGGGCCATTTCATTCAAAAGGCTTCTCCTCAACGCTCGGGAGCGTCATACAGTACACACGTCTACTGTTTTAGGCTTTTCGTACTAACACTCTCACTAGATATTTCTCTACCTATATTGGGTACTTATTCACACTTGAGTCAAGTGAGGAATGTAGAGTGGAGTATTTCTCCTAAGAGTACAACATTGTGGACAAAACCCACCTATGCCAGCCTTAGGATTGGAACCAGAGTCGTCATGATGGCCAGCTCACAACACTATGGCTCAGCTACGACGCCTTTAACTTTAACAACCATACCAGTCAACCACCGCCTATTGCCACATTCTCAACCTCAGCCTCATCAAATGAAGCCAAAGAAGAAGTGAAGGTGCTCTACACAATCAACAAATGTTTATATTTCAAATTACTAAACAAGCTCTTTAAGTACATTTTGGTTCATACAATTATTTGACGTGCACTATCAGTTGTATTCATTGAAATATTGTTGAAGTTGCAAAGAAGTTGACAACTCGACAGGTTACTAATGATAGTCATCTCTACTTGAACTTACAGGTAAGTAAAGTAAAGTTCCTACAAGGGCCTTCAGGCCTATACAGCCGGAGCTTATCCCGGTTTCTATAGCGTGAAGCGGAACAAGTGACAATAATCACCACCTGGCCAGAACGCTAGTATTTAGTAGTATGACGCAGGTTTTTACTCCCAAGCTAGTGCTTGTACCCATTTGCACCTGGGTAAAATGGGGAAATGCGTGTTAAGTGTCTTTCCAAAGGAACACAACGTCGGACCTGGCTTTGCTAGAGTTCAAACTCAGGGACCTCATGTCCCTAGTCCGGCAGCCTAACCGCTCTGCCACCAACGCTACTAAACATCTTACAGGTAGAACAATATAAATATTTAATTCCATTAAATTGATAGACCTAATTTATTTATTTTTTTGTCCCGCTTCTGACGTTTTTGGTTTCGCTTTGGTGTGGTGGCATTTTGTGCTATGGTGTTTGTTGTCCTTGTTTTTGTGACGGGTGAGAAAGGGGGAAATAAAGAGGGATGTTTATGGAAATAGTATGTTGTTTGGGGGGGGGGGGGGCAAGAACCCTCTTAGAGGGGATGGGGGCGAGGGTGGTTATTACTTACCTCTGAGATTTTTTTTTTTTAATTTTTGATTTATTTATTTATTTATTTATTTTGGGGGGGGGGTTGGTTGTTTGATTTTACTGGTGCTGTGGGGGGGGGGGGAGAGAGAGAGAGGTTTGTTGTGATCAGGGTAAATTCCAATGAAACAAAAACATCTTTTATACCTTTGAATGAATGAAAGGAACAAAGTGGTAGCTACCAGCGGCCCTCGCCAACTGCCCACACACAACAAAAACCAAACTAACCTCAAAGCATAATAACACTGTGCTAAGACATCATGACTTAAGGGTGTTAATCCAAAGCTGTTTATTTCCTGTACTTAATCTTAGTCACGATAATTTACATACATAGGGAATACATAAATCAAATTGATTTTCACATGATTAAGAGGTCATGCATTACATGAGAATATTGACATAAAATATAGGGAGATGTCATTGCGGGGTAACTTATATTATAATCATATGTATATATACATCAACAAAAACTCTCGAGGGTAATGTAAAAGTAAAATGGTAGAGAATATCCGTTTACTAGTCAAATGGGCGGTTACATACTTTGAAGATTAAACATGGCAGTAATTAATAACATTGGATAGGATGCAAGACAGATTCCTATTCCTAGGACATGAGGCAGGTAAAGACAAAACAAATAACACCCCTTTCCCCCCCCCCTTCCCACATATAGACATGTTTTTCATCAGAAATGAAACTAAGGCCATATTTCCATGCATGCTTTAAACGCATGTGAATGATAAAATCATAACATTTTCTTGTATTCCTTTCCATGTATGCTTTGTTATAGTGACTTTATGCTTTCAAATAATCATGTTTCCAAAAGAGGTTTAAACTTGCAGCAATGTCAGTAATTCTAAGCATCGCTGCCAAACCTCCAAAGCCATTCGAGTGGGAGATGTGGTTAACAAAATCAGGAAGATTGAACAAAAATGAGGGAGATCCTGAATTTGGAGTCACTAGCAAACAAAAAGATAATGGTGTTTAGTTCAAACTGCTTATTTAACATTTAAACCAACTTTCACACTGTAAACGAAGGTCCATAAATTCATAGAAGTCCTAAATGGACAGAAAAGACCCCAGATCTGTAACCTAATATAAAAATATAACTAACTATATGATAATACTAATACGGGAGGTTTTTGTGATAGTCTGGAGGGCGGGAAGTGGACACAAATTGCGGGAGTTTCCAGCACTGTGCAGTGCAGTGTAGAGTTGGCAGCTTTGTCTAATTCCCTGAATTTAAATATGCAATCAAGTTCCACAATGGAAAGCTCATTGCAATTCTACGTCCAGTCAAAAGATCTCAAGGATCTTCGTGGAGAAAAGCATCTACGTTATCATTTCTAGTACTCCAAGATCTCGAATGGGCAAGACTCGCACATGAAAAGGCCCACTAGGGTTGTTTTGAACAATTAACTCATCAAGTAAGTCAACACACATTGAAATACAGCCTAAGATGTTTAAATTTTTTTAAACATATGAAAAGCTCTTTAAAACTTGACAATGAAAAAATAAACCCATCCCAAAACAACTCCAAAACATGTACATTTATAAAAATGCAAATGAAGAAACACTAAATGTCTTGTACATCAGAACCGTATCTTACCTTCCCCAGTAAAAAAAAACACTGTGACCCTATTGCGACATAAGGTCAGGCACATAAAAGAAAGTCCACAGTGAGATTTCTCCTAGCAGGTCTTCAAAATATGCCTGCACTGCAACAACTAAGTCAATGCTTATAGTTAAATACACCATTGTACGGTGTGAGAGAAACTATGGTATGTGTACAGTAGTTGTATGGGGTTTCCTATCTTCAATTCGTATACGAGGCCCTATGTTATCTATATTTCATGAGGATCTAGACAAATTCAGATTCCAATGCAGTAATATGATTTTGATTTTATCCACCTCCACAAACAAGGTGATAACAGGGTACCTGGTAGGATTTTTAAATTTGCCTGGGCTGCTCAGTGAACTGTAGGTTCTTTAACATTTTAAAAGTTTTATCATGTGCAAACATGACCTCTTTTCTATCCTCCGTCTCTGATTGGACTAGGGGTCGATCCACCTACGTGGCCAAGGAGGGCGAGTTTTACTTTTTTTTTAAGTTGAGGACCGAAAAATATTTCAACCTGTCGGGCACGAACCCATAACATTAAGAGGAAGACACCTTGCCTCTCGACCACCTAGGCCTCACCAAATGCTGTAAACAAAAGACATTTCTACCATTACCACTGATCTGTGATAAATACATAAGGCATGATTACAAATTATTACAATAGTTCATGTTTAAAACGGCTTGAACATCCTTTAATGTGAGCAATGTAGAAAAAAAGTCCGGTGAGTACCAAAATTGCAAAGAAAAGACCATGTATTTCAAGTCCTGTGCAATCTTTTGAGATACCACTTGCACAGAGGCCTGAGAAAATGAGGGTAACATTTCTGCACACAACTTTTATTGACCTCCAAAAATTTCATCAAAGCTGAACAAAATGCTTAAGTAAGAAAACCATTATATAATATTCTTTCTTCGTCTCTTTCACTGTAATCTACCCCATCCACCATAATACTACATGGTGATCTCAGGGTGAATTAAGAGGAAACAGTAAGATGAAAGGTATGTGAAAGTAAGAATGAAAGGAAAGTAGAAGGAAGAAGTAGGACAAAACAACCATTAGCGCCTGCCAAACGCCCACTGACTGCTACATACTTCCATTAAAAGGGAAAAGATATTTAATTAAAAACTACATGTACATGATGTGAAAAGAATGATTGAAGACAAAAACGGTGCTCTGAAGTAATCAGATATCACCGTTCATACTCACACTGGATGTCTTTCATATTGAGTATCATATCATTGCTTCAAATATAGACGCATCAAGATAATTTTGACACCTATCAAAAGTTATATCGTATATTAAGGCTAAATAGAGTGAGACCAAAAAAAATGAACAGAAACAAAGAAAAGATTTAAAATTGAAATATTCTGATGCAGCAAAGGTTTTGTTATAGTAATAAAACTACTGATAAAAAGTATGAGTTTGGCAACAAGGCAAAGTGTCTAAGAGCAAGGGAAGACAGGACACACCAAATTACCGACAACTAAAACGATAAATATTTAATTGAAATAAACCCCGTTCCACCACACGAGGTGATTGCTTGGTTATAAAAGGATACTGGCAATAGTACACGCAAGTATAAAATAAACTGGGATGCCCGGAGAAGGCAAAGAGGTAGCAAAGTATGACAAAACACTGACCAACTCAACCTATGCATTCAACATCAACAGAAAATTGAGGTTGTAAGTCAACAATCAACAACAAGAGTATGGCAAGCATTCTTTCTGCCTTTCATACCTGGCTTACTACTAGGGAACCACGACATAGGCACTAGCTTTAAGATACAAGGAGTGATCTTTTCCCCTGCTCAATTACGAGTTCATGTCAAGATTTGTGACTTGCAAGCAGGCATCGTATCCCGCCAACTCAAACTCAACAATGGTCAGAGGAGAGAGTTTAAGGGTTCATGAAACTGGTTCAGCTTATGACGATAAACCATCCAGGCACCAACGTGTAGAAAGGCGACCAAACACTTGCCTTGATTTGAAAGAAGCGGTTCATTGTTCACACGTTTCATTGAAATTTTCCTGTCCAGCAAATGCGGTATTCTCAAGGTGAATGCAGAGGAAACATCAAGACGAGAGAAGTAAAAAAAGCAAAAGAAAAGAATGAGGACCTACCACTAGTACCATCAGCGCCCACCAACCATCCATTCAGAGGTAAAGGAAAAACATTACGACAAATAAGAAAGGCAAAATGGACAGGAAAGAATACCTCTTGAATCATGCTCAAATTTGTGAGTACCAAACAAAATAATAAAATAAAGGAATAAAAAAGGCAGGATAAAATCTTTTGAAATATACAAAGCTGCGGAAAAGATGGGGGAGGTGACAGGGAGATGCCCAACGTCTGTGGAAATTTGGAAAAACAAAAGTTTAAGGAAAAATTGTTAGGAAAAGGGGTAATAGCCAATTGACAAATTCATTGAGGCTACAATCTGTTGGCTCTCGACAGCTGAATATTTGTTCCTTCCTGTTTTGATCATATTTATTATCGACGAGCTTCTCTTTACATTTTTATGCCTTTATAGTGCATACACGCATGTATTTGTGCGATAGTAGAATCAAATCTGATTTAAAAATTTAAAACATATTCCAGTTTAAGGACAAAGACAATAGAACATTACTACCTGTACCTTTTATTTTCTTCATAGCCAGGAGCAAACAAAATGATAACTCGGCCCAAGTTGGAGTGAAATTCCAAGCGGAAATTTGTCCTCTCATGATTCTAAATTACGAATATACAAAAAATACAGCTCTCCTCAAAGAAGTTTAGAAAGCCCTTCTAAAACAGTATGAAAGTTCTTGATCATTCTATGATGAATACAAAAGTGTAGTCAGCTTAATACTACTACAAAACATACTACTGACATGTAGGCTTATGTCACAAAAATGCACACTGCTTAACTAGTTCCTTATTGATTCCCTAAAGATGAATACAGAGATGCGATATAGAGTACTCATGTAAGCTTTTAATTTTTATCTATAACTAGAAGTCTCAGAGATGCAAGTACACATAGGCTTGTGTGTGACAATTCACCTATAATTTTTTCTTCAACACTATCTAGTTTCAACTTAGCATATTGTTCCATCACAACACTGTCAACAACACAGAACACAGCCTCACTGCATCTTAGTCATGTACGATATGTTCCTCGACCAAATTTTAACTTACTACTGTCCCTTCCAAAGACATGAAATGTCAACTACAATTCTTGAGTGACCAAAAGAAGAGTGAAAAATATCACCTGACAGGTACGACTCATGTGGAGTGTGAGACCTATACTATCACACCTGGTTCAACAATCCTTATGAGGACTAATTAAAACCCCCTGCTAGTAATGACAAATTCAAAATTCAAAACAAACCAACTTCTCTCCTTGCCATGACAATAAGAATACTGGCTTGGAAGTGAAGATGAGGACAAAGACTTATTTACCATAGTAGTCGCATGCTTGTGAAAGGCAGAAATGGTCCACAGACAACCAGACATGCTTCAAGCCCACATTTTTCAAATCTGCTGAAAGTGTCTATGAATGTCTAGCCTAGTGCCATTGCTTCATACGTTTTCAGTCTTTGATGATGTTGTTACAATCCTTTAAGGTAACAATGGTGTTTTCTAACACTAACAATTTGGACTTGAATGGTGTTTTCTTTCAACTTTTCCCAACACTAAAGACTTGAACTTGAATGGCATTTTCCAAAAGAAACAACATGGACTTGTGGTCGTTAAAGGCCGAAACAATAGAAGCCATATCCTGTTCATCATAATCAAGATGAAAGACAAATGAGAGAAGAAATGATACAACGAAAGCACCTCTAACACCTCCTAAGATTGTATCATTTCCGTCTCAATATCATTATCTGGTCACAATTTCTTCACTAGGCAGCATGTGACACTGACTGGACAAACTCAATGAGATTTTGAGTAAGGCCTATAAGAAATTCCATGTGCAATGACCACAATGAACAACATTTAACTCAAATGTGCATTCTTCAGTCCTTCCTATGATCTGAAAAATGAAATCATTAAATACTTCAATTGAAATGTTCCAGTAAATAGAGGACACGACAGAACTGAACGCAAACAAACAAACAAAACCCACCAACCACACAAACACAATAAAACGCGCATTGACCAAAAGCGATATTGTATACCCTGTCCTCTCCCATTCCCTCTCTATTGTTCTTATTCTATTAACAACAACAAAAACCGAAGAACTTAGGAAGAAACAAAAGATAAAAAAGAAAACAGACGGGCATCTTTCAATCCAACGGAAGTTCTCAACAATTAAAAAGTTTTGTTTTTCATTCAGAAATGAACTGGTTGGCTATCCACAATTGTTTTTAAAGTCAAATCATTTGTTCACAGCATCATGATCAAAGAACAATTAAAAAACTGACAGCTTCACAGTTATAAGTGGAAATAATCGTGGCCATCTTCATCGCCTTTACTTTGAAAGCAGGATACAGTTGAGGTTCTAAACAAAAATTAACTCATGACCATGTTGAGATATGTTATTTAAAAAAAAGGTTGTCAATTAATGAACTTTATCTCAGCATCAAGAATACTTTCAAATAAACAAAAACAGAACAAAACCCAAACAAATAAAATGTGCAACTAGTGAGTGCATAAGAAATTTGAAAGGAAATGATTTGATCAACCTCCAGTCTTAATTCAGGACATGAATCTTCTTCCAAACTAATTAGAAGATTTGATCCTTTTCCAACATAAATCGAAGATGTAGTTAACTTTCCACACAAACCAAAGATTTGGTCCATTTTGAATCTCAATTTAAGCTTTAATCAGTCTCCAATTTGAAAATGAAAGATCTGGCTTACTTACAATTGACATTAAATGATTCCTTCTACTTTCAGTCTAAAGTGAAGCAGCCTACAATTACTCAGGAATGTCACATAGTTCATTATGTCGCTCACATACGAAGTGACAAAAAAACAACAAATTAATCAACGTTCATGCATACACAAAGGAGGTCAATTTGCGCTAAGGAAGAACCAGAAGGAATCGATGTAAATGATTAATAAGAAGGAAGAGGAACTTTTCATCAATGTCTGCCAAACGCTTTCATGTTTTTCACAACGGACTACATTAAAATGAAAACAGCCAGCTGTTTTAAATAAATCTCCATAATTTTCTAGGTTAGAAGAGCCAAGTCAAAAAATAAAAACTCAATAGCAAAGAGGTAAAAAATACGACGACAATGTGAGGTCAAGGTCCGGCGGCAGCCCCTAGAAACATGTTTCCCTTCGTGCCAGCCTCTATGTCCACCCTGCATATAGGGCACTTCTTGTTGGTGGACAGCCATTGGTCTACGCACTCACTATGGAACAGGTGCATACAAGGAAGACGCCTGAGGACAGGACAGAAGAAATACAATAACGGTCACATTATGCAACAGTGCTGGTGACTAAATAAAATTGTGCCGCCTGGATTGGCGAATTAGGGACTAAAATGTTGATTTTCTGTTCTTTATATATTCGAGTAGAACAATCATTTATCTACAAGTTAAAGGCAGAAAAATGTCTATATGGCATATAATTTTTCTTACACAATATTTTGTAGGTGAGGGTAAGTAAAAACAGTCGAAATTTTGACGCAAATTACCCTAACACTGACTGAGAAGATGGCACTGTAAATCCGTATAACAGGCCAGCTATCTCCGCACACTGCTACATTTGGTCTCTCGACACACCCCCTCCCCACTAAGCCTCATGTTGAGTGATGTAAGAAGTGGAGGTCATGTACTGGCGATGAATTTGTAAACATGCGCACAAGTGTAGGAAGAGGAATAAAACAAAAAACTGGTCATTATGACGTCTGTTTTCACGATAGTTCACATCTAAACCTAGATTTACAATCCTCTTTACATTAGTAACAATGTCAGAGACTGTCAAATGAGTAAGGGGGCTGCTACAAAAAAAGCAACCCATCTGAAGTGTCTTTTTTGTGTTATTTTCTTTTGATTTCTTTGTTTGCATTTTTCTCCAAATGTAGTTTTTTCCCACTAACTTTCTATCTCCTTCGTCATTTACCAACTGATTTGTATAATATTTGGCACACAGGTTCCTCTCGTCAATGTTAATAGAATGACATCAGGGTTTTTTATATCTTGTAAACCTTAAGAGAAAATATTTTTTTGGTAATAAAAATGTAAATTTTGTATAACTATATATATATATATATGTTATTTTCAAAAATTCATTAAAATAAAAACTATCAAAAATATCTAAAAAAAAGCCGACATCACTCTTTAGATATGGAGTGGAAAAAACGATCTGCACAGGTTTTTAGTGATTTTATTCATAACTAAGAGAAGAGATAGAATTTGAAAATTGGGTCAAAACCCAGCCCACATCTTGGTGTTTTTTAAATTTATTTTTAAGTTACAAAATAATGATGTTTCCTTGGCAACCAAGGACGCTACAAACTATGTTTAATGATATAAGTTGACTATATTTTGACACTTACTCATATATACGCTAAAATCAAAAACCCTAACTCAAAGGCAAATAAAATCATTCAAGAGCCCAGCCCCCCCCCAAACAGAGATTAGAATTTTGTTTGCTGCATTTCTTTTTTGAACAGTGTAGATGGTCTAACATGCATGTGACACAACTTTTATAACTGCTTTACATGTATAATATACATTGACAACAAGAAAAGAAGAAAATGTCATCAATGCATCATGGAACAGCAGCAAATAATCAAGACAACAGCTTACCTGACATCCTCTCCTGACTCAAATTCACTGAGGCATATTGTGCATTTTTCTTGATGGTTGCTGTCGGCACCTTCTTTATCGCGACCGGAAGACTCAACCTAAACAAGAAAACAAAAGACCAACATTTTTTGTAAATAAGTGTTATTTTAACTCTTATTATATGAGAAAGATCAAGGTTAAGAAATGATCATTTATCTGATGTGAAAATAAAAACCAGCCAACATTAAAATATGCAGAAGAAAAGCCTTATTTTTAATTAAGTTCCTAGTCTTGGTGCTTTTTATTTTTATTTTAAGTTACAAAATAATGATGTTAACTCATAAACGGAGTAAATCTTATCAGCTAAAGTGCATGTGAGTGAGCTAGACAAATTCCCTAAAGCATCAACTAACATCTAATTTGAAACACATTTGACAGGTTGACTAGTAGAGATATAATACCACTTGTATCTGTCATGTATGTGAAACTGCGACTGAAGGTTATTGAAACTCTCTTATCCTTAGTTTGTGTCTGCTTCAAAGCTTCCTTATTGATGTTTCGAAAAAAAATTACATTTATTTGCTGAAACGTGAATAAAAAGATAAAATACATAATATGTGTTGATGTGTGTGGCTCTTTGCAAAGAAAATCTTTCATAATGGGTGTGAATGACTGATTTTAGCCAAGTTTGAAATTAGTTATATGGACATGACGTGTTTGGGTTAGAAATTCATTGAAACCACGTTTTGTCTTTCGTCCATAATATATATTGCACTAAAGCATTGAAAGTAATCTTTGCTTCATACATTTTTAAAAAATTATTAATAAGGAAAAATAACTTTGATACACGTTTTTAGAGGGTTTGTAATTCTTTGCTTTTCTTTGTTTCTCTACCAAATTTCTTGATTTTGGTGTCAATTTGAAAGTCAGAATATAATGAGTGTTACTAAAACATCGCTAGTAAAATAAGACAAATATCTTCGTAATCACGCATTTTGATGATTAAATAATCGGTCTGATTGAAATAAGGCTAGTTCTTCATTACTGTCAAATTCTTGAAAACACCATTGCTTTTGTATATTTCTCGCTCGCTTACTAAATTTCAGGCTAATAATATCATAAAAAGATAAATGGCTGAAGTAAAGCGCTAAATAAAGTATTTCACAAACAGTGCCTTGACACACAATGTCTCCACACCTTTTTGTATTTGTGAGGTAGAGTATTGCGTTCAATGGTGTCTTGACTTGCACCCATCAAGTTACACGGGTTGATGTCAAAGCCATGGTTGTCAATAGCCTCAAACATCTACGCATAAAAATAGCAAGGAATAAAAATAGAAATAAGAGAAATCATAATCTTGAGATTTTTTTACACATTGCCACATTCAAAATGAATTTACGTCAAAAGATCTGCCTACAAAGTCATAGAAAATAAACAACACAAATAGAACTGAGAAATAAGTAAATTGTAGCACACTTGTAGAACTCAAGTCCAGCAAAAAGTTGACTGTCCCGAAAGCTGCACATTACGATATAATTTACAAAGAAAATGAAGCTTATATGAGATGCGAGCAGCAGAAATAAAGAAAAGATAGCTGTAACCTTGTATATATTAAGTGTTTACATGACATAATTTGATTCAGTGATTTGAGGATATGGTTGATCATAACAAAGACAGTTATAGAGAAAAATTCTTTAAAAATGCCTAAGAGGAAAAACTCAAGACAATGGAATTTTCGTGTTGAGAATCATTCATTGGTAACAGAAGTTCTCATTTTTCTTCTCTGTTGCTGATGAAGGGTGCCACAGCCTGATTATTCCACTGTATTACTCCTCTTTGGTATCTCTATTCTTATTGGTTATTATTTTTCTTGATTAGCAATGGGCCTACTGAGATATTATCCCTTTTCATCCTAGGCTAGTTAAATCACACTTACCCTTTGAGTTACGAAAATTGGCGGTACAGGTCTGATGAACTCCTAGACAAAGAGAAAAAGTATACAGCATATCATACATTTTAGATTCTCTTCTCTTTACACAGACATAGTTTGATGTATTCTTACGGAGCGTTGAAAAAATTAAAGATGGAAAAGAAAAAGCCTTCTCACAAAATTGCCTCATATGAAATGATGACTTTTGTTCCCTATTACTCCCAAGGGAATGCCATAAAAAACCCAAAGATATTTGTGATGCCACCAAGTCTATCATGGCAGAGCTTAAATGCTTTTCCTTCTTGTGTGTATGTGTGTGTGTGTGTGTGTGTGTGTGAATGTGTTTGAGTATACATGTGCGTTTAAACACATATTTGAGAGTGAGCTTGATTTCTATGAGCACAAGTGAGCATGTGTGTTTTACTTCCTGATTACGGTAAGAAACAAAATTAGTTTGTTTGGTTAGCATGAATTTGCAAAGCATATATTTCAATGGTTCCCAGCATGAATGACAGGAGCAACATGAGACGCTTACTGTTGGGGTCCCAAAGCGTTGTGGGTGTGGCGGGTTTCCGTAGCTCATTCCTAGAGGAACTCGGTGGTGGGCAACATCTCTCCACGGATTTTGCTAAATGAAAACAAGTTTATTCAGAACATAAAGATTTGTTCATGGATCTAAATGACAAACAATAATCTATGACTTTAAAAGCTGTCCCTCGTAAAAGCATGAGAGAAAGATCAAAGCAGGATCAAAAAAGCAAAGTTTCTTCAAGGCCCCTAAGGCCTATAGAGGCGGAGCTTATCCCGGTTTCTATAGCATGAAGCGGAACAAATGAGAATAATCACCTCCTGGCCAGGTAGCTAGCCTGACGCAGGTTGTTACTCCCAAGCTAGCGTTTGTACCCATTTTCACCTGGGTAGAGTGGGGAAAACGCGTGATAAGTGTCTTTCCCAAGGAACACGTCAGCCTTGGCTTTGCTAGGATTTGAACTCGGGATCTCATGATGCCCAGTCCGGCAGTCTAACCACTCTGCCACCGACTCCACTAAAAGCAGGATCAATGTGGAGAGTAATTTATCTTAGTAGCAATTTCCGACCTGCCTCCCTCTTAAACATTGAAATTCGTATTTCTCTTTTAATAGCCTGAGACAAAAATTCAAAGCCCAAGGTCCAAGACTTATACAAGTAAATAAATTTCAGCAGCTTTCTTCAAATCTACAGCATATTCTCTTTCACCGAAAAATGTGTGCAAATTTTGCAAGCAACAAAATGTGTAGAGTACTTCCAGCCAGACTTAAGGCCAAAATTATTTGATCAAGTTGGTAACGTTTTGAATTCTTTAGGCACCTGATGGCAAAGTGTTTTGGCTTTGCTTTTCCCTTCTTTATTATTGGCATTTAAACTGGACAAACTCGTATAGTAACCTAGATTTATATATATATATATATATATACTTTTGATTTGATCATCCCTTGTGTGTCAAAAGCTTTGTTGCCAGGTAATTAACTCTTTGAGCCCGTGGGTCTATTGCATGTTTTGACGCAGGGATCTAGAATGCTATGATCTGAGAATGGGGGTACCTTTTTCTTTTAGCTATATTTTCCCTAATATGAGCCATAAATATAAAGTGTAGCATATCAAATCAATCACAATTGAATGGACTTACTGAAAAACAAGGATTACTTGATATATTTTGAAAAAATAATAGGCTGAGAACCAGATAATTGTTATGCAATACGAAAACCAATGATTTCTTGAATTGTTCTAATTTTACATACATTGCCATAAAAAAAAGTAAATCCTCCTCCATAAGCTTGTAATAGGGCTATTTCAGTTCATCACATGTTAGTCTTCAATCAGGTAAAGTTCCAGTTTCAAGGGGTAATCCATTGTCGAATTATAATAAAGTAATGAAGCCACATAACGTCCGAAAAAAACACTACTGTCGTGACTAGAATCTCTAGATCTAGTCTAGATCTAGTTGCGTTTTCGACACATTCTCCTACATTTGAGTAATCAGAATCCGATTCACTTGAAGGAATGACTTCTTCTTCACTGTCCTTAGCACTAATATCACTGTCGGAAATGTTTGAAAAAAGATTGATAACTTCTTGGCGAGTATAACATCTAGAGCGTGAGGCAGCCATGGCTTCATCAGGCAAAAAAACTTTCAACAATCGAAACGAGCACTACTTTTTGTTTACATCTCAATTTCTCCCAATACACAGACCCCTCTAGGACCTAATGCTTTGATATAAAAGTGAAATTATCGTAGAAGATTGTCTTGAAGTCATTTCGCATTTGTATTCGTTCAATATTATTGCATACGCTATAATAATAGCATAGGTCTATCGGCCGCAGTGTGCGGCCGCTCGTCCATTTTGTCAAGTTCATCGGCCGTACTGTGCGGCCGCCGGGCTCAATGAGTTAAGAGTAAAGATATTTTACATGCAGGTCTCGATGATCCCAAAATCTTTTTAATTTTAAGATTTTGTTCTGCCAAGGATAATACATAATTTTTCAAAATTTCATTATTTCAGTTTTTTTAGTAGAATTTTCATTCACCTAAGCCGCCACTTTCAACTGATTTTATAATAAAAAAGTTGGAATGATATCTTTCACATCTACCCACGCAACCTCAGTATCTTGTACTGACTCGATCTAATAACTGTACTCGATATCACCCGGGTATGACATGCTTGTCTCGATATAAAAGCTTAAGCCAAAGCCACCAAAGCATATGGACCGCCACAATTTACTGTAGCCAAGAGACAAACAGTGAGGTGAAGGGCATGTCCAAAGTGAAAGATAATGACATTAAATAATATTAAAGCCTCAAAGGAACAAAGACTAGACAAATACAAGGAATAAACAGAAATAAATCTTGGCCACCATGGGGATTTGAATCCATGACCTCTGCGTCGGCACCCATCGCCTCGCCATGAAAAGAAAGTGTGCTATCAACTTAGCTAACTACGTTGACTGTAGCTGAGAGAGTGGCACCTACCCGCAGTAAAGGATTATGACTGTGAGCGTGGTGGCTGTGGTGGGCCATGCGGTGGCGCACGTCACAAACCAGGTCAGGGTGATGGGGAAGACTGGCTGCCTCCGGCTGAAAATGATGTTGATGGTGGCGAGACGGTAACAGGGGTGGGGGCGGCTGGGTGTGAGCCAACTGTGGGGGTTGAAGCATGCCATCTATGCTAGGCTGTGGGGGCGCTATGGGCATGGGCTGCGGGGGTGGAGGTGCCATTGCCGGTGTGCGATAGTGGGGTGGCTGCACTTGTTCCATGCTGTGGTAGAAGCAGGAGGAAAAGATTTAAATGATAGACATCATGCGAAATATCCACTTTGTCACAAATGATTTTTTGCAATCCTCTACAGCTATTCATCACGGTGTATATATATATATATGTGTGTGGCGGTGCGGGATGACAGTTATTTGGTGCTATGGTTGATTAAAGTCGATTGAGTCAAATTTTATTCATTTTCAGATTCTGTCAAATTTGGATTCTATATTATGTTTTCTATCTCCTCTGAAAATATCTTTCATGAAATCAATCTAGAAATGTAGTTAAAGTCCCTTTTATTGAGGATACCTCTCGCAATTATATTTAAAGTTGAGATCCACAGACATAGCTGTGGACCAGCGCAACTCCGTCTTCACCCTGTCATTTTCAAATCGCATTCCATTATGTAAGAAAATTTTAGTCTCGCGAAACTGACTTGTTCCTTCATGCCGACAACTGCTGTGGACAGAACAAGAATTCGACAATGATGATGTATCTGATGTGGCAGTGTGTTACTGGTCGACACAAGAATATCTGGTTGAGTTTCCTCATCAGTGGGAACACCAAATTCAGTCCTGATGGTGGCTTTGGAGTGATTAAAAGAAAAATTCACCAGACCAAGCTTGACTGCCTACAAGATATTGTTGATGTCATCAATTCTTCATCTCACATGAACGAAGCAGCAGTTGTCAGAGAAGAAAATAGCCCCACAAAGGTTCCCACATATGACTGAGGAAATTACTTGCCAGAATATTTAAACAAAGCCAAGCAGGTCAAAAAATACCACCATTTCCTTTTTGACAGTTCTGGCATTGTAATCTGCAAGACAGGTGTGGATGCTCGAATCTGCAAGACAGGTGTGGATGCTCGAATCTGCAAGACAGGTGTGGATGCTCGAATCTGCAAGACAGGTGTGGATGCTCGAGATGAACATCAAACACTTTTGAAACGCCAACCTCCTCCGCACAAAATGCCAGCTGTGATTCCTGCAAATAGGCTACCCCTGAAGTGGCATTTTTTATTTTGAAACATTGAGATTCTATTGAATCAAGTCGCTTGACATATTTGTTCACACCATGTTAGAATCAAATTATGATTTACATTTAAATTTAATGACAAAACAAACATAGAAACAGGATTCATGCATCAACACGAGAAAATCATTCAAACATGATAATTTGAAGCGTTGACCCATCTATGAATTAGTTTCTTTCCCCTAATCCTCTTCACTGGTGGACCTACACAAGGCTCCCACTAGAACTCGCCATGACTGCCTGTCATCAACAATCCTCTGCCATTTCCCCCTGCTAAGACTATCTAACGATACTCCTCCTCACTTCAAATTATTAGTCTTAATTAATCCCAAACTTCGGAAATCAACAAAAAGGAATATAACAAAAAAATATTTTTCGTTTTTTAGAAAACAAAAACAATACACCAGTCAAATCTATACCTGACAGACAGCCTGCCAATTATTCTATGAGCGCCAAGCGGGTTGACTTGGGGGGGTTGCTGAGGGTAGGGGCAGGGAGTGCCTAGGTATGGCTCCGTTTCCTTGCATGCATCCACACATTGGACTGGCGTGAACACAAGAAGAGGGCGTGGCGGCGGCGGCCGGCGTGGTGGAAGGCGGGTGATAGTGAGCAGCGGGTGGACAGATTCTCATACAGGGGGCTCGGTAGAAACGATACGGCTGGATCCGGGTGGTAATGGTGATGGTGGATATGGGCCTGAGGTGGATGGCGGAGAGCTGGACAAAAGAACAGAAAAGTAAACAAACAAAATTAACCCTTTATATCGTTTTACAGCACCTAAAAAATAAAATTAAGGAGAGAGAAAGTATACTCATGTTGCTGATATGAAGCATGATAGTTGGAGAAGAGAAAGGTAGATTTTGTGGGTCCATAATACCGACTGTAATAGAACTACATTAATTCTCATTGGAAGCATGTAATATTCTTACTTTCTTCCTCCAACACAAACAAGAGTACAACTCACATTTATTGAATTTGCCTGATCAACATATATAGTATAAAGCACAAGAAATCCCTGATTCAGGGGACATGTGAATGCATTAAGTGACAAAGGGAAACTATTCTTACGCTTACAGAGCACATATTGACCTATTGATTTTTTTTCTTGGCTTTGAGGATGAGGATGGTTATTTTTCTTTTCCCGGTTATTACCAGACGAGAAATACAAAAAAAAACAAATCATTATGAAAACTTGAGATGAACAGCGAACAGCATATTGTGAATGTAGTGGTTATGCAAGATGTCAAGAGCTTTAAAGGCCATGTTATAAATTTCACATAGCAGTTTTATTGATTAGTTTGACCATGAATTACAGCAAGTGGACAGTTTTAAATACAGTAGTTGCAGGATAAAAGCACACTTCATAGAAGCGCACTCTGCATAAACAGACGCCTTCATCTGCTGACCAAAATTTTTACTATATAATAAAAGTGTTCTCATAAACACACAGTATGCAAAAAAAGCATGCTTTTTCCTGCATCCTAGGGGCGACTACTGTATCTTGGATCCCACATACCATCTCATGGAAGATCAACTCATGATGTTAAAAATTAGACAAAGTCAGGCCAAAAAATCATTCATGGACTTGAGAATCATACTCAGAAGTAAAAACATCTCAACAAAGACCCCTATGAGAGTGCTAGAAAGTCATATATAGCCAATTCTAACATACAGATGCGAGTTGTTGAAAGATACCTGGAAAAGATTATAAATGATGAAATGTTAAGAAAAGCAAGGACTAGCAGAAAGCTGTGATAAGAGAGAGATTCAAACAAGATTGTTTGGATATATAATGAGGAAAATTGGAAAAGAAAATAAGGTACAACAGGGAAGATTAACGGAAAGAAAAGTAAAGGAAAACAACGAGAACGGCAAGGTTGTTCGAAACACATAATGCAGAATCGATACACATTGTGTGAGACAGCATAACGTGCAGCAAGGCACCTGAAGAAGAAGAAGAAAGAGACTGATTTGATGTAATGAGAATGCAGCCCGTGATCCTCACATATGGATTTATCAACTTAGTAAAGTTACTCAGTCATATGTCTCTTTGTCTGTCTGCCTGTCTCTCTCTCTCTGACATAAACTGTACTATGATACACATATGTAATATAATTTGTCTGGATTGCAGTCACACGTCAGTACAGCATGGGCTAGTTTTTAGCCGCGGACTATTCTACTCCTGAGATGAGAAAAAATTGCTTTGCACTCCTTGAGCAGAAGACAAAAAGTAACGAAGAATCTGTGAAAATAGTCGACATTTACATCAATAAACAAAGATGTTTCACTCACAATAGCCAATGTTCTCCCATTTTAGCACAAACTAATCAATAAAACTACTATGTGAAATTTATAACATCTACCATCTACTCTTTCGGCAGGGCAAAAACAAAAACCACATAAAAAAAACATTTGATGTCATCTTAACACACAGAGAAAAAAACTTTATGCAAGAACAAAATTAAACTCACAAGTACGATTTGGATGAAACATTCCACTGTTGGTGGCACTGCGCAGCCCACTGCTATTAGAATGAGGGTAAGCAAAGCACTGCTGTCCGGATACAGCCGGGTGCGTGGCCGACCTGCCCATGGGCTGGGCTTGATGACGACCATTCGCCGATCCCCCACTCATGTGGTGATGGTGGTGGTGGTGATGATGGAAGAATGGGTAGAGGTGCTGGTGAGAGTGAGCCGACGGTGGAGGAAAGTGACTGTGGGTGGGGGTGACAAGGAGGTTGATGCGGACGGCGGCGTTGACATACAGGTATGATGACGGTGACCGCTGGTCGGCTCTGAGGGTCGCATCGGCCCGGGTGGCCTGCTCGACAATGAGGCACTGAGATATTCTGAAGAAATAGCAACACAAGATTGAAACTTTTTAAGCTTGGGGAAAAAAAATTAGTATTACTAGTGAAACTTTTACAACTGATTATTTTCATCCCCCTATCTATTGCATTAACCCTCATGGAAAACGGCACCAGGGTAGGCCACGGGACACTTGGAGAAGGAGTATAGAAAAGGACCGGAAGAAACTAGATGTCAGCTGGAATGAGCTAAGAATAGTCTCACAGGAGAAAGAAAGATGGAAATCTCTTCTCCGTGGCCTATACCCTGGTAGGGACAAAAGGCTTTGATGATGATGACCTGTTGCATTGAGACAGACAATAGGCCTTTGCAACAAGTTTTGGCAAAACCTTGTTTAAAATATTATCAAAGAAAGATTATTATTAAACGCATAACAATAATGACATAGCATAATCTCCTAAAACACACACATAGCAACAATGCAAATAAAGAAGGCAGTACAAACCTCATGGGCTCGCTGTGAGGAGCGAGGATTGCACTGACAATAAATACAAGTGGTAGGTGGCCAGGTGTCGGCTCCCCTCTCCCATCGTGACCAGAGAGGAGCTCAGCCCAACCACTCACGGGTTCTGAAGAATCCGTGTCAGGATAGGCCTGACGTCCATTTGGCTGCACCTTTGATAATAAAGATATCATTAGTTGTATTAATGTTATCATTAATATCACTATTATTATCATCATTATCATCATCAACATCATCAGCATCATCAGCAGCAGTAGCAGGAGTAGTAGTAATAGCAGTAGCAGCAGTAGCAGCAATAGCAGCAGAAAGCAGTAGCAGTAACAGTAGCAGTAGCAGTAGCAGTAACAGTAGCAGTAGCAGTAACAGTAGCAGTAGCAGTAGCAGTAGCAGTAGCAGTAGCAGTAGTAGTAGTAGTAGTAGTAGTAGTAGTAGTAGTAGTAGTAGTAGTAGTAGTAGCAGCAGTTGTAGGTAGAAATAACAGTAGCAATAGTTGTTGCAGTAGCAATAGTAGTAACAACGTGTAACATCCAAGCAAAAAATATGTATTGATATTGATATTGACGGGGGGGGGGGGGGGGGGGGATACATAAGAATTCTGTATTCAACATAACTATTATTTGACCTCCAACCGAAGTAGAGCTTTTAACACAATTCATTGTTGAACATTCCAAACAATATTTTTTTCAGTTAAGTTTCACTTTCATACCTTGAAGACCTCTATCAGTCAAGTACTGCTAGATCTATTGTGTAACATTATATATTTATACTTGAAAAATAATTGGATGCCATTACTTCATTAATCTAAAATCATCAACGTTGTCAAGAATAGGCTTACATCTATAAGATCAATATGTCTAGCTAGAAAATCTACATCTAGATAGAAGATTATACCAGTAATTGAACATAGTACTTGAACTTACTGGAGTAGCTAATGTATGTGTGTATATGTGTGTCTGTCTGTCTCTCTTAGAACAGAGAGAGAGCAGGGGAGGGAGGGAGGGAGGGAGAGGGGGAGGGAGAGGGAGAGGGAGAGGAAGAGAGAGAGAGAGAGAGAGAGAGAGAGAGAGAGAGAGAGAGAGAGAGAGAGAGAGAGAGAGAGAGAGCGAGAGAGAGAGAGAGAGAGAGAGAGAGAGAGAGAGAGAGAGAGAGAGAGAGAGAGAGAGAGAGAGAAAGAGAGAAAGAGAGAGAGAGAGAGAGAGAGAGAGAGAGAGAGAGAGAGAGAGAGAGAGAGAGAGAGAGAGAGAGAGAGAGAGAGAGAGAGAGAGAGAGAGAGAGAGAGAGAGAGAGAGAGAGAGAGAGAGAGAGAGAGAGAGAGAGAGAGAGAGAGAGAGAGAGAGAGAGAGGGAGAGAGGGAGAGAGAGAGAGAGAGAGAGAGAGAGAGAGAGAGAGAGAGAGAGAGAGAGAGAGAGAGAGAGAGAGAGAGAGAGAGAGAGAGAGAAAAACACTCATAAATATGTACAAGATTCACATTTTTCTTAATGATTGGCATCTCTTCCTCACCAGGAGTTTTTCATATTTTTTAAAGGAATAAAAGATTTTATAAAATGTCATTTTAAGAAGAAACCTTCCTGACTTACAGGTATACGTGGACTTCGATTTTGCAAGAAGGATGTTGGCCGGAGTTTTCAGAACCACATGGTAAGCGGCTCTAGCTGTGACGCTACTGGGGACGGAGCTCTGAGACTGGAGTCTGACTCACTGGAAGCCTGACTATTTTCTCTATCCCAAGCTTTGGCTGGTTTCTTTGGAGCTCCTGGACAGTTTATGGGAGATGGTATCTGGTTGCTGGGAGGCGTGATTAAGTCGGGCGCCTGAGAGGTAGGTGGATGGGGGGATGATGACGAAGAGGCATGGGCTGCAGAAGGTGTCAAATCTTGCATGAGAAACAAGTCTGGGTTTTCACTGACCGGCATACGGCTGCTGCTAGGACCAGAATTTAAATTCCTGTCACTGGCGAACTGATAAATTCTGGGCTCCAGAGTACTCTCTCGGCAATTTTGACCGTCCAGAAGATCTGTTATGCGGTCTCAGTCTGGCTGCCGAGTCAGAGGATGTTTGGTGATCTGAACAAAGGACAAAAAGAATGATAAATAATCAAAATCATTTAAACAGAGTCTTTGTGTTTAACATGGACATTGAAATAAAATAGAATGAATAGTACACCTGATGCAGGCAATCATGGTTTCAATTAGTTGTTTTTTTAGGGGGGGGGGGGGGGGGGGGTTCATATAAAAGTTACATTTTTTACCATTATTTTTTAAATGAAAAAAGTTACAACCTAGGGACCACAAGAATGTGGTCCTTAAACATTACAGAGTCTGATATCTTTTATATCTTGGATCCCACATGATAAAATGTATTCTTTAATAATAATAAAAAAAAATTCTTGAAAACATGCTGACAGTGAAACTCCAAATGCTTATCAAAAAAAAAAAATATCTTTATATTTCGGACAAATGATGATATAGCCAACCCAATACTTAACACCTTGCATAAAATACATTACAAACCTTCATCCGATTCTGTAAGATCCACCACAACCGTTGCATGACTGTTTCTATAAGGATCAAGAAATAGAGATATTAATCGCAAAACCAAAAAGCCCTTATAATTCTCCTTTCAACATATTTTAGTCACAGTGATGCAAAAATTAACAATCAACTTTCAGGGGTATGGAATAAAACTGTTTTCATCAATATTGTAGGCAAATTTTCTTTAGGGCATCAAGAATTCTATGGGGAAATTCAGTTTTGAAACACATTTCTCCTCTCATGTTCATTATTACTCATTCTGGCTTATTATCTAAGAATGAAATACAGAACGGTTCTCTTGAAGGTTAAGGGCAAGTTATCTCAGTCACTCACAAATTACATGGTAGCATGAGCACATCATCATACATTAAACTCTTCGCATAACTAAGGCAGCAAAAAGACATGACCATCTGGTCATGGAACACCCATGTTGTCCAAGTGAGCAAACAGAGTAAATATTCCTGCCCAAGGAAAATAATGAAATGCCTGAAGTGGGTCTGGAACCCAGTACTTCTGGGTCACAGTGCAATGCCTATCAACCACTCGGCCATCACATCCCCCACATGATATCTGAATAAGCGTAATTCAATTGTGCACAATTTATTAAACACTATTATAATTTGATTAACCTTTCAAGGTTCACTTTTTTTTTTTCGTGAGCAAATTTGGCTCCACCTCATTCTTGCATACTGAACAACATCTTTCCTTTGAAGTGCATAACACGCCAATGTATTCTGAGGTTAGGTGAAACTCCACACTACTCTGTCTTCATAGGCTTATTGTGTAGTCAACAAAACTCTGAGATTTAACTTTTGTTTGTGATTGGTTTATCATTAACAACCCCGGAAAAGATAATCACTCAGAAGACAGTATATTTTTATAAACCATCATGGTCATTTACTTCCACCATTGAAAATGGCTACGTCACGGTGGACAGCTGCGGAAATACATTAATGAGCCTGGAAATTCGGTATAAAAAGGCTAAAATGTTTGCTATTTGGTTTTGAGGAGTCCAAATGCATTCATAATGATACCAAAAACTCCAAAATTGAAACATGAAAAAAAATAGAAAATTTCAAATTTACACTTCCATCAAGTTTTATCCTAAAATTGTTATTTTTCTCCTCCGATTTTGATTCAAAAACACACTTATGATTGGCGTGTGGAACTGCCCAAAATAAGCTCAGGTCATCTGAAAGATCCAACCCATTGACTGGTCTACGGTCATTGTTAAAGGAGATTGTGCAGGTTTATTTCACTTTTACCACTTATTTTATATACCAAAAACACAATTATGTAGATCTTTTTTTGCTTTTACTAGAAAAGCTTTTGGAATACACGTCTTATTCTGACTTTCAAATTGACTGCAATATAGAGAAATTTGGCTCAGCAATAATGAAAAGACAAACGACAGACAAAAACCCCTGAAAAAAGTGTGTCAAAAACAATATCCATATTTGTCATTTAAACCATTTTTTTTATAAAACAAAGATAACTTTTAATACTTTAGTCTAATGTACGTAATAGAGCAAAAGCAAATCTGATTTCTACTAATTTCATTGTCTTTAAATTCCCCACTCATTTACGTAAGATATCAATGTATTGAAATTTGGGTCATTTCGACTTAGGTGATTGGCTTGAGACCGTTGATTGACTAGAAAAATCTCCACATTCAATTTTGTCGATTTAAATGCTAAAAGTTTATGGGGTTTTTTTCATCTTTTTTAATGACTATGAAATATTTACTGTTTTATATATATTTATCTTACAATCACAGACAATGCCAAATTTGCATCGATAGCTCACCTCTGCTCCACCATAACAACTTCTACATCACTGTCGTCAGATGCTGTGCCAGCAAAGAGTTTGGATCCTTCTTCCTTCACTACACGTACTTCCTCTGTTACATCCATGTCTTGCTCATCTACAGGCGCTGATGGCTGGACGGCCAGAAATGACTGACCCTGTTGAAGCCAATCATTGGAAGCTTCCCGACTTCCTGAGCTGTCTACACTACAGTCAATGGAGGAGACTTGAGAGGGCGCCGGGGGAGTGCTAAACATAGAGGAAGCCATCGTTCTCTCGGATGAGCTTTGCTCGCTTTGCTCTAACTGAGAATCAGGTAACATGGTTGCCTGCCCTTCCTGGATGTGGCTGGTGTCAATGGGAGGATCAGGATTTAAAAAGGTTGGTAGCTGGTTGGAATGTGTGTCTGGTTCCAGAGTCCGGTAGCCGTTTTCCGTAGTTGCAGGAGCATTGACGGATGACAGAGAAGAGATGCCAGAGAAACCTGGCCTGTCTTCTTGAACGTGACTGAAATGCAGAAAATGTTTAATATGGTAATTTGACAACAGGATATAATTCAGTAAAACAGACTAGACATCATCTTGAAAAGGTCAGTTGTTGTAAAATTACTAACAATCATCATTATAGTAATGTTTGTGCCAGTTGGCAGCATTTTCTCTGCTTTGCTAATTTTTCCATTATCTCTTTGGACTTTCTTCTCATTTGTATCATAACATTATATAGTGCTATTTCTTTAAGTGTAGCATTCCAAATGATACTAAATTCAGTGCTTTGCATGATTTCTAAGGACTGAAATTTAATGAAATAGGTGGTTGTCACTCTTGGTTTGTAAAATAATATTGAATCTAATACTACACAGCCATTCTTGGCCTTTAACATATTATAAGAGTGAGTCTGTACTCAGTGAGTGAATCCAGAACCAATGTCAATGTGTATAGAGAAATAAAAACAAAACTTTGGGAAGACAGTGTAATTGTTTACACCACAAAACAACTTCCTAAATTCAATGTTAACAACTCAGTGTCAGTTCCTCTTCTCCAAAAATTGAGACTGGAATATTTGCAAACACATGAGAACCATAAGAGCAGAGGTGTTCACATGAACAACAATCCATGTGTGCATAACAGTCAACAGGAGGGGAAGCAACCAAAACATCTTGCTAACTATTACCTCCCCATGAGTAGACATTCTTGCTGTGCCATAATACTGCTGGATTGATGTGTAATAAAGCTACAATCTTATACAATTATACTGTGGAAAATGACATTGAATCCATATGCTAGTCATAACAGAGACAAGGTTAGGACCCAACACCAATAGGACAATGAATGAACTAGTGCTTGTTGAATACTCCAGTATAAGAGAAAATAATGACAGGAAAAGAGTAAAGTAAAGTTCCTTCAAGGCCATTAAGGCCTATAGAGCCAGAGCTTATCCCGGTTTCTATAGCATGAAGCGGAACAGGTGACAATAATCACCTCCTGGCCAGGACGCTAGTCTGACGCAGGTATTTACTCCCAAGCTAGTGCTTGTACCCATTTGCACCTGGGTAGAGTGGGGAAAATGTGTGTTAAGTGTCTTTCCCAAAGAACAGAACGTCAGATCTGGCTTTGCTATGATTCAACCTCGGGACCTCATGATCCCAGTCCGGCAGCCTAACCGCCGGCCACCAACGCCACAAGGAAAAAGAGGGGGTGGCATTTTGATACTTTTCAAGAACAAAATATTAGTGACCGGACTAAAATATATGAAATTCGACTCTTTTGAAAATATTATAGTCATGATAAAACTAAAGGATCAGCATTTCAAACTCATATATATGCATATATCCGGGCAGTGGACAGGGTCTTGACTGACGAAAGGCTGAGGAAGTTAACCCTGACAGAAAATAACAACCTGCTGCCTTGCAGGCTGGTCTTGAATGACCAAAGGCTAAGGCAGTTATACCTGACAGAAAATAATAAGGCCTGGTAGGGGGCCTCAAGGTGGCAGCCTCACCCTCTACCTAGGGTATAGTGGGCTAACTCCATGCTTATCTAAAACCAAACTGATGCAGAGAAATAAATGTAATATACCCGACTTGACCTTTCTACGACGAAAATAGAATCGAACACGGACTGGGATTTTTGGAACAATAAATAGGGCAACAAATGGAAAAGAGTGAGAATAAGTTGAAAAAGAGTGAGAATAAGTTGAAAAAATGGAGACAAATAAAAAAGGACAAGGAATAGAAAATGTAGGACCAATTAATATTTTAATCTTCTCAGGAGTAGATGTCAAGATAGAGCTAGAGCAGGAGTAGACCCTCTAGTGCATAAAAGGCGTGAAAAGCTACTAGAAAGTTGGAAATTTATAGCCCACGGCTATACAATAAATGGTGCCATTACGTACCATCATCTTTAGGCACAGCCTGGATTTCCACCTTTATACCGACAACATGCAGATCTTTGCTACTCTCAAGAAGGGAAACAAAGTAAGAGCAACCACTTTCATTCAAAACTGTTGTGATGACAAAAAGGCAATAAACTGAAGCTGAATGATTCAAAACCTGAAGTGCTGCTCTTTCTTTCTTTCTTTATCAGCTCCCAATCTACCTTCCAGGTATGGGTTTAGATGCCCGAAATGATCTTTCTCCAAGCTACCCTGTCCTGACATTTTCTGTTTCCTTCCGTGAAAGTTACATTTCTTTGCTTTAACTCCCAACAATTCCAAACAAGGAAAATTGTTCATCGATGATCAACGCCACGCCAGAAACCTTGGTGTCTATTTAGACTATGACATGTCAATGAATTCAAGTGTTACAAAAACCTGTCAATCCTGTTATTTCCTCTCAGAAATATTGGCAAAATGGGAAAATTATTCGATGAAAAAGCAACAAATTTTTTAGTCCACTCCTTTGTTACCAGTAGGTTAGACTATTGCAACTCCTTACTGCTAGGTGCCCTTAAACAGGTAGTAGAACAGCTTCAGTCAATCCAAAACCGAGCAGCTAGATTAATTAGCCCAACAAAATTTAAGAGCCAATTCACCCTGTCCTTATGAGGAAACAGCAAGATGAAAGGGAACTGATAGTGAACGGAAAGAAGTAGAACCTACCAGCAGCCCCCATCGACCGCCCACGTATCTAAGGAAGGCGGTTGCATTCAAGAGATGAAAAACAGAATTAGTAAAGCAAAGAATACATTCACAAGACTCCACAAAATTAAAGACAAAACTAAGATTATGTAAAACCTTAGTGGTACCAGTACGAAACATTGAAGATAAACAAGACAGATGATCGCAATGTAGACACACTCAACAACAACAAATGTCTAAGACGAATAAGGA
This sequence comes from Doris montereyensis, assembly GCA_037039925.1. Lineage (NCBI taxonomy): Eukaryota > Metazoa > Mollusca > Gastropoda > Nudibranchia > Dorididae > Doris > Doris montereyensis. The sequence continues at coordinate 200,560 of JAXRKP010000667.1, read as the reverse complement.
AAATATGATGGTAAGAAAGAGTAACCAACCCAGAAATATTAGAAACATCAGGAATAAAAATGCTAAGTGAAGAAATGAGAAATAGAAAATGGAAATTTATAGGAAACATTACAAAGCCAGGAGAATGACTGCAAAAATCGCACAAACCTAGACACCAGAAGGAACACGAAGCACAGGAAGACCGAGAACAACATGGAGAAGAACAGTGTAGAAGGAAAGAACAAGGACAGGATGGAAGACCTGGAATGAAACAAGGACTGCAGCAAGTAGCAAAGAGGAGTGGAGATTATCTGTCAAGGCCCTGTGTGCAGCATGGCATGAAGCAGATAGATGAGATGAGAAAGCTTTACACTACGAGTTACATTTCAATTTCCATACCTTAAAGCCACAATTTGATTGCGAAAATAATGTCAAGCATAGGTGGAATGACTACAGATGAGTTGCTGCACAAAATCCATATGGATTTTGAGACAGAAGTCGGCTGAGGATAACAATGACCTTTGTAGTCTGAAAACGTTGAAACCAGTGATTCAAATCTTGGAGTGGGATTTTGCTTTATTGAAATTTAACCTGTCCACTATATTATGCAGTGATGTCAGAGGGAGCAGGACCTAGGTTTGTCAACACTACTTTCTTCCCCTATCAGCTGAGCAGCCAAATTTTGACCTTCTATGACTCAAGCAATGTTTATAAGTAGGAACAGAGCCTTCCTTATCTTAATTTTGCGTGGCAAGTTCAGGACGAGTGAATCGTATAATGTAAAGGCACTTATAGGATAAAATAAGTTAAACACTGCCTATTTTGTGTGAATTATGTGGGAAAACTTACCTAGAAGAAGCTGTTGGTTCCCTCTTCATGGTAGCAGCTCTTGAATTACCACTAGACGCTTCCCCACCTACGCTACTTTCTTTTCTAGAACTAGAAGTCAACGACCTTTTAGGATGCCTGGGTACTGGAAGACTGAAGGTCATGTCACCCTGGCCAAACACTGTCTCAACCAAGTCCTCCATTGATCCATGTACACGTCGGTGAAACGGCATGTTCGCATCATCTGCTGTCATTATTTCTGAATGCAAAAAAGAAAAAGAAACAACAAAGAGAGCAGTTTGTTATGAAATGGATAAAAACTGGTTTCTTGCAAATTCTTTACGTGCGACATTTATCAGTGGACATATGATGGGGAGCACACAAAAAAGAGCCTCTCAACAGCATAGATATCATGTAATAAGTTTATCAGTGAATTTAACAAAAAAATAACATCAATGAAGATCAAAATGTAGATGCAAAGATTGAGAGCAAAGACAAAAGAAAAAGAAGACACGAAGTCATATTTCTTACCTGAAATGCTAGGGGAGAAACCATTCGCTGGTTCAGCAGGAGAACTTGAGTTTCTGTCACAGCTTGACTGACTCTCAAAAGAGAACTCTCCATCGCCATCTGCCAATACAAAATACAAATTAGAAGGTTTCAAGTTGGCATCTAAGGAGGCAACTTACTGCTATTTCACTAGACATAAAATCATTCAAGGATAGACAGGAGTAGTTATCAATACTATGTAAGGAAACCTATTAACTTCTAGTGGCAGTTTTTTTTTTATGGTAGATGGCTTGACTCAAGACCGTCAGGCTTTGGATCCAAACTCTAGTACTCATATGTCCAACACTGAGTCCTTGGGAAAGACACGTCACACTCTTTCCTTACTCACCACGTTAAAATGGGTACCAGGCATAATTAGCGAGTAAAAGCTACTACAGACCGTGCAATTGTCCACGGGATACTACTAATAATAATAATGTTTAGATTCATATAGCGATTATACATAGAAATGCTCTAAGCGCTTTACAGTGTCAATAACCCACAATTAAGTCAATTGTTCACAAATTTGTCTCTCGAAAAAAATGGGTCTACATTTTCTTAAGGAAAAAAATTTAGGCTGTTCTTGGTGGCAGTTGGAAAAGAGTTCCAGATTTTGGGTCACCTATTTTTGTGTTTGGAAAAGGTGTGGTAAGGAGGAATTCACCCTCTGACCTCAGAGAACGTGGTGGATGGTAGGATTGTAATAGCTCAGCAAGATATTCAGGTGCTGTTCCATGTAATGAGTTGAATACAGTGCACGCGATCTTAAATTCGATGTGTTTATGAATTGGGAGCGAGTGAAGGTTATTCAAAAGTGGTGCGATGTGGTCTCTTGATTTTGTTTTGGTGACAACACAGGCGCACTGATTTTGGATTTTTTTTTACATTTTTCATTTGATGAGTTGGGATGTCATAAAGTAGAGCATTGCAGTAGTCATGATGACTGGTGACAAACACTTGCACTATATTATGTATAGTCGCTTGTTATAGACTGGGATAAAGTACAGCTCCATAGGGATTTAACTTTTAAAAACCCAAGTCTCTTAGTAAGGAAGCAGAGAAAATAAGACTTAAATACGATTCAAATTCGCCTACTATATATATTATGTCCCATTACAACATATTTAATCATGACACTGTTATGCGAAGGATGAATCCTTTTCATGAGATTGTTCTATCTGATTTTGATTTGATTTTGATTTATCCACATCAGGGTTTTTGGTAGGATTGTTAATTTTGCCTGGACTACCCTGTAAACAGCCAAAGAATCTTTAACGTTCATAGAGTGTTGTGATCAGCAGCACACAGGACCTTCTTTTTATCGTCCGCCTCCGATGAGACTAGGTGTAGATCCACCTACCTGGACCAGGGGTGTAGATTTTGCTCAGAGAGAAAAAAAAAACGTCCACAGTTGGCGGGGCACAAACCCAATACCTCTCGGTTGAGAGGCTGACATCTTGCATCTGGACTACAAAGTCCCTTTGTTCTACCTAAATGTGCCTGTGCATATGTATGTATGTGCATGCGCGCCTGTGGGTATACAGAGCTTGGTATTTCAGACCTAGACAAACTTGTGTATGTTTTATAGCAGGGTATAATTAACTTCTTGGTTTCCATTTTTAATTTCTGTCTTCAATTTCTGTCGGCATTGTTTTCCTTTTTAGGGGACTAATTTTTATGAAAATATAAAACATCTATGTACCTGTAATTGGATTGGAAGCATACGAATGAATGTCATGGGAACCTGGACCACCAGTTTGCTGTCCGTTACATCCCGAACCTTGTTCATAAGCACAGGATTGTTCAGACACGTCTGTTTAAAAAAAATGAAGCCCATGATCAATCACAACAAGCTATCAGAAACATATAAATACACAAATATCTTTTTAAAATAAAACAAACTGTTTTATGGTAAAATTTTCTTCTTCTTCATTTTAATTTTTCTTCTTCTCTCCAAGAGCATTTATAATACAGCTTTAGTGATCTAAGAACACACCTTTTGGAATATTGCATAAACGTACTGGTAGGTAGACCATAGTGGTAAGCAGACAAAACTTTAGCCAATGGCCATTCAATTCTACCTAACAAACACGCAACTCATCAATGAAAACTTCTTTATTCATCAACATCACATTGATTGGATAAGCATCTTTGATTTGATTAACAATGATTATCCTCAACTGTTTTAATACCGTATATAAAGCAATGGTGAATTTAAGCTATTGTTCATTTTGCCTTCACAAAATATTGTGCACCATGACACTGTGCTGTCTGGCAGGTAGAGTGAGATTCACTGCTAACGGCATAATATAAAAGAAGAAGAAAAGAATATTTGAAATCTATGAAGAAAGACTTCCATTTTGACAACTTTGGCAAGTAAAGTGTCTGTTAAAAATTGTGTTGTTGAAAAGCCGGTCAAGGTGTGTTATTAAGGGTCCAATTTATACATTTTTAAATTCTTCTTCCTGAAAATAAGTGCTGGCAGGCAGACTGTGGTGTATGGCAACATGTTTTTAGACTAATACTACTGTATCTAGACAATTTATGTTCCCACAGTCATAAGAGATATAAATATTTTTCATCAAAACAATAATACTTTTTCAAATTGTACTTTTTAACATACAATAAAAAATAAAATCTAATAACCAAATTTTTCCTGATAATGAAACATATCATTTCCTGAAATAATACAAGAGCCACACTGGAATGAAGCCAAATCAGAAAAATGACAATAGATGACCTGAAAACAAATTTGCTTTGTTTTTCTACGAGGAAAGACGGCACAAGGAGACTTTATTTCCTAATATTGCTTTTAATTGAAAATGTTAACGTCACATTCGTGTGAAAGGATACTATAACGATGTCTGAGACAAAATATTCCAATCTTTAACTGTTCTGGTTGTCGATTGGGCGCCGGGGGAAGGGGAAGCCTTCAATTGAGACATCCGGCCATCTCCGTGAGTCTCCGTGGAGAGAGAGTAAAACCGAACATAGCTAAGACTATATAAGGGAGGATAACTCTTGAGCACACCAATTGACATCAAGCAATGGAAAAATTTTATAAAATAAAGGCGTTTGATTGGATGTGTAATGGGTCACTGTATGGATAGGGGATCATGCAAGTTTTCCAATGAAAGGCTATTAGTGTGTTCTTTTAATGGATTTTCTCAAAAAGTGGGCTATGGGTCACTTTCAAAGGCCATTTTTGATCAGAAAGAGGTGAATTTATCATAAATGACTTGTACTGAAGTGAAGCAGACGAGTTGAACTGAAAAAAAATGCCATCACCCCAATTTTGATACTCTGACCCAAAATCACCCATTCCAAGTGCCATCTTTCCCCTTAATGGGGTTAGCACCCTTTCAATTGTAGTTATTCTCATTTCCTGAAAAGCGTTTTAAAGTTCTAACCCAGAAAAGAGATTTTGCATTAAAACTCATGGTAATTACACTATTCTATATTTTATCGTAACGCTTGTATTGACTTGTTTTGCCTAATGTATGCAGCCAATAACATATAATGCCAAAGCTTCAGGAAGGCTACCATCAGTTATTTCAAGGCAGAAGATCCCAGACTATCACCATAGCTAAAAGAATTGATGAGAAACAGAAGCAATAAAAGACACCACCAATTTTACATGCAAATCACACAAATTTCATTTCTAACTCCTCACAGGTACATACCTAAAGGACAAGGAAAAACGGAGTCACACCAGCCATCACAATGCAAATCCCCAGACTGCCTTGGATGACCATGGTCCAACGGACTTTCCGATTCCGTCAAAGTTGAGCCTGAAGGTTCTGGTGAATTGTCAGGAAAGGTGCCTGGACAGGCGTTTGAGCTTGACATGTGAGAGAAATGAGAACAGGGGAGGCTGGAAAACCTGTTTCCTTTTTTAAATTGAACATTCTGAGCCCCTCACGCTCGCTTCTACTCGGGTTTCTCCATATGGGGTAACGAGGTCGCTGGCCTGACCCCGAAGGCTCTGGCGGCTCGGGCAAGTTGAACAAGCGGTAGGGGTTGTTGAGGTTGTGCTCGTCCCAAGAGTCGGCAGAGTCTGAGTTGTGCTCATCTTCATAAAGGTCTTGAGAACGATGAGGTAGAATGCTCCCGTGGGCAGAATGCCTCCGCTGCGAGTGACACGGCTTTGAATCTTGCACCAAGTCTATGACGTCATTGTCAAGAGGGTTAACATTTCTAAAAAAAGGAGAATTCCTAGCGGTGCCACTACCACTCACACAGAAGAGGGAAGAGGATGAATTATTGTGACTGTTTGCCATCCCTGGCGATTCCTGGGAAGACAGAAGCTGTTGATTGTTGAGACCTTGTTTGATCCAGAGGTGATGAATTTGAGTCATCAGAGAGGTTGGACAGAAAATTCAAAAAGCTCCTCATGTTACAGTCCCCTAAGGTGTTTACGTCTTCTGTATTCGACTGCTGTATTGAAGGACCTAAAAGATAGAAGGATGTGATCCAAAATCAATCAGTCTCAAACAACAACAATATCTTAGATTGTGCAAATCTGCACCATGTAAGCTTTGGTAAACTTGGAACAGAAATACAATTTGAAAAATAAACTTACAGGAAAGCATGAAGATCTAAAATCCCCATTACCAGGTCCAATTCGAACACTTAACATGTCATAGGCTGTTACCTCAGATTAAGTAAAGTACCCATACTCCATGTGGAGCTTAGGGTAATCAGGAATAGAGTACTGATTTGTCTAGGCATATAGCGGTATAATGTAATAGTCTGCCATTGTTTTCCAAGCCAACTTTACTCAACACATGTCTGTCTGTCTCTCTCTCTCAAATGTAAGGGAGCAGATAAAGATCATACCTGATTCTTCCATTTCTCCTTGATTCCTGACCATGATTGGTTCCAAACGTTCGTACATGCCTAAAGATCAAAGATAAAAAAATTATGTGGAAAGCACAAAACAAATTTTTATATAAAACTGGATCATGATCCTTGGAATGCAAATCTCAATAATTTAAATATTTCATAAAAAAACTATGAATACCTAGAAGTAATGATTGGGGGGGGGGGGGGGGGGGGCACCTGAAGTGATTTTTTTGCTTTTCAGTTTAGATTTTTGCTTTTAGTATGTACATGGGTAATTTGAAAATACTATATATTGTGAATGTACAAAAACGGCATTTTTATTACCAAAAAAATCATTTCTCAAAAAATTTAAAATATATATGAAAAAAACCTGACGTCATGCTATGAACATTGACAAGAGGAACCTGTGTTCCAAATATAATACAAATTGTTCGATTAATGGCGGAGGAGATAGAATTTTAGTGTAAAAAACTACACATCGAGAAAAATGCAAGTTAAAAGACAAAAGATAATAACACAAAACAAATGCTTCAGATGGATTTCCCTTGTTGTAGCAGCCCCTTACTCTATCGACAGTCTCTGGCATTGTTACTAATGTAAAGAGGATTATAAATCTAGGTTTAGAAAACAGACGTTGAAATGACCAGTTTTTATTTTTATTTTTCCTTTATATCCTGTGCTTGTGCGCATATTTACATACACACTGACACGCAATGCCTCTTACATCAAACAGCGATGGGCCGGCGACTACCAGTGTCGGCACAAGCGAGGTCACTCAGTGTTGCCACATTTGGCGATTAGCTGCAAATATACAGGGTTTTTATCTGCCATCTTCTCAGTCAGTGTTAGGGTAACTTATGTCAAAATTTTAACCGTTTTTACATGCCCTCGCCTGCAAAATATTTTGTAAAAAAAATATACGCCATATGGACATTTTTTTACCAAAAACTTGTAGATAAATGATCGTTCTACCCGAATATGCAAAGAACAGAAAATCAACCTTTTGATCCCTAACTCGCCAGTCAAGTGGCGTCCACACCTCCCCCCACCTGAAAAATTGTATATGTTCAGATGGTCACTAGTTTCCCCATTGGGACCGTCACCACAACTATCCTTCTCAGGACAAAAGCTTCATAAATCAGCGTTTCCTTTCTAATGCAGTCAAGGGCAGTCCCAAGCACGTGTAACCACAGAGGGGAAATGCTGTAACCTGTTGATGTCAACTCAAAAAGTGGAATAGACCTAAAATATTATCCCCCCCCCCCCCCCCACCAAACAATTTGTATAACAACCATTAACTGACAAAAAGTTGCCACAGGTCAGGGTAGGTCCAAATTTCATGGTAAAACGCCAACTAAAGCAGATGTAGTGTGAGTCAAGTGGTAGATAATCAACTATAGCAGAAATGCCACTGTCATGGACATGTCATCAATCAATCACCAGCATTACCAATTAGCCTCTGCACAATCACCACAGAATTGGTAAATTACATTTGAAGACAATACTCTATACTTGGATGTATTGATCAAAATAGATATAAAATCTTCATAAAGGTCTATAACTGCAGCCTATCTTTGATTAAAAACAAAACATTGAATCTAGAATTAGATTCTACATCTGATCTACACCATGGATAAGACAAAGCAAATGATCTTTTCTGAACAAACTTAATTACATTGTTCATTTCAGGAGCACTTTTCACCTTCAGGGTACTAAATTGGAATTAATCTAAAACGTTCAAAATGGGTTTTTTTACTGTGGCTGACTTTAGATTGCTAGAGTGTATGCTCCATGAATTGCCATCATTATTTTTGGCGCATACATTTATGACAAAGTAAATTTTGTTTTCCCAATTAAGAAACAGTTACCAAATAAAATGAGCAACTACTTTTGCCATCTTTTGTATTTTGATAAAATTGTTCTGAATCTAGAAAAGTTATTGTAGCACAGTTTTTTAATATATTATTTGTTCTATAACCTCATTCACGCACACATTTACAGTTTTGACCCCAGGAGTCTTTTGACCAATAAATATCTTTCAAATAGTACTTCAAACCCTTTAAACTTTAGGAACTTACCTGCTTCTTCCTCCATATTTACACTGTTTAACACCATGGATGGCTCTAAATTTTCGTACAAAGCTGAAAACATGGCAGAAAATGTTTGTAATTAGAAACAATATCAATAAGCCACATATATATATATATATATATATATATGATAGATATGAGCAACAAATGAGCACATATATAGTAATGTGACAATTGCTATCAGGATGCATTGATCCTTAGGACGCACGAGCAGGCAAGGAGAGAAGAGGTTGTGACTTTGAAATTTGGATCCTATTTATCAATTAGTTTTATACTCAAATAAAACTGTTCTCCTTCCTGCTCTGGGATTTAAAATTGCATGGTGAAGCAGACATCTCAATAAGAACCAGATGACTTGAGCCAAACATTTTCATATATACTAATAACTCTTTATTGTCCATTCAAGGCAATTTTTCACTTGACATAGTGCTTTGGAATTGGAAATTGGATGTACTTCAAAAGTATAAAAACAAAATTACACATTTATACATTTTATACTAAACATGCAAACTCTTATATGCTCACTGTGTATGGTAGTAAAAGCAATAAACAAAAATAACATAAAGTTGATACCTTAATGCTAGTTTGGTTTATTGCTGTTACTTAGTGAGATGTCTGTTTAACAAACAAGTTTTGAATTCCAGAGCGCTTAATCCAGTCTTTAATTAAACTAGTTGAGAAGCCCACATCTGGTGGAGCAGGTTTTGGATCTAGATTTAAGTCCCTGACGCTCACGATAGGCTTGAACTCGCCTACCTGTCTGTTCCTTTTGTATACTTGTCCTTTCATCTCTGTCGGTTAGAGACTTATTCTTTTCATAATGATCCTGTAGACTTAGGTCTAATCTAAAATGGATCTAATATATTTTAAGCGCTTTCGTTCTGGTTTAGTTCGTTTCCTCGGTGATACACATATAGAAATCATGGTGTTCCTTTTCATGCTCTTTTGTTCATATGTATGACTTATGAATGAAACTAAAATTAATATATTTTCGAAATTCGAATCAAATCAAATAAATAGGCCCATGCAGCTCTACAGCTGATCTTAAGCGAGTATACTAATTTTCAAGATTTTCGGTGGCCGCATAAGAATCTGATTCAGCGTCACATGATCCAAACATATGTCTATTATAATATATAGAGGACAATGCGAAATCAAACAGACATATAAAGATTTGTTTTGCCCATAAAACATGGAAGGCATGACAAGTAAAAAAAAAAAAGGTACTTGGCAAATATTTTTAATGACCAAGTCACCAGAACTAATTTCTAAAGCTACACTACATAATTATGTATATTTGAAGAATCATATAAGATTATTGAATATTTACAACATTATATTATAAGATAAGCCTTTTTTTCTTTTTTCCTTCCTTTTTAATATATGGCAACAATGTGATTGTCTCTTTTCCAAGCTGTACTAACAATATGAATGCAAAAATTTCCAAAAAGGAATCTGAGTTCAGTTTATAGTGAGTTTTTTAAAGTAAAGTTCTTTTAAGACCACTACGGCCCATAGAGCCAGAGTGTATCCCAGGTTCTATAGCCTGAAACAGAACAGGTCATAATAATCATCTCCTGGAGAGGACACTAGTTTGACGCATTTGCACCTAGGTCGAGTGGTGGTGGGGGGGGGATGCCTGCTAAACGTATTTCCAAACAAAGACATCAGACCTAGTTTTGCTAAGATTCGAACGCAAGATCATAAGATCGACAACCTACTCGCCCATCGATGCAACAGAGTTAGTTTAGCTTGTCTTTTCCTTTATAAAAAGATTCATCAATGCTAAATAAACTTGCCCTAAGATAAGTTAAATTCAGACTAAGATACAATAGCCTCACCACTAGTGGCCTGTTCTGCAGCAGCCTCAGCAACAATGATGAAGTTTAAATCCAGGCGATCTGTTTGGTGAGCTACATTCAGTCTCTGGTATCATAGGCTCTGTGCTCTGTTCAACTATCATAACACCTCCATTTTCAGGTGAATCATTCTATGGAGAATTGATTTTATAAAATTGCACAAAGTGATATACCAATGGATAAGTTAGATAGATCATAGGTAGATTATATAGAGTGAGAGAGAGGGACAGAGACAGAGATAGAGGGGGGGGGGTGGGGAGAGAGAGAGAGAGAGAGAGAGAGAGAGAGAGAGAGAGAGAGAGAGAGAGAGAGAGAGAGAGAGAGAGAGAGAGAGAGTCAGAGAGAGAGTTTGTTTCTTTGAAATTTACCCCGTCCACCACTGCGGTGATCTCACAGTCAATTAAGAGGAAACAGCTAGATTAAAGATAAATGAAAAAAAGAAGGAAAGGAAAGAAGTAAGACCTACCATCAGCGCCCGCCAACCGCCTGCGCGACAGACAGACAGACAGACAGAGAGAACGAGAGAGAGACAGACAGACAGACGGAGAGAACTGGGCACAAAGTTGTTTTATTTAAATTTACCCAGTATACCATGTACTATATACATGGTGATCTTATGAAGAATACATAAGTTTTCGTATCGTTGCAATTTACCCATAAGTGGTGATGGCTCAAAACACAAGAAGGACCTATTTGTAACACGTACCAACCGGAATCAGATAAAACATGCGTCAGAAAGTGAAAAGAGAAGAACTAGGATCAACCAGTAGCATGCGCTGACAGCCCACTAGACACAGAGATCAGATAAATAGATGCATACAGATAGGAATAGATAGATAGACACACAAATACATTTGTTTGTTTCATTGAAATTTACCCTGTCCACCATTGTGGTGATCTCAGGGTGAATAAAGAGGAAATAGGAAGATGAAAGATAAGTGAAAGAAGGTTTGTTTGTTTCATTGAAATTTACACCATCCACCATTGCAGTGATCTCAGGGTGAATTACGAAGAAATAGCAAGAAGAAAGATAAGTCAAAGAAGGAAATGAAAGAAGTAGGACCCACCAACACAAATACAGACACAAAAAAGACAAATGGACAAACAAACAGACACAGAAAGGTAGGTAATGTTACATCAATATCGTGAAAAATAAGGTATGAAACCAGCTCCTAAACTTAAACTAGCAACCGCCAACCATCCTTAAGAAAAACCGAGATGTAGCCGGATAGCTAGATAAAAAAATAGGCCAATGCATTTATAAAAAGAAAGGGAGACAGGCAGTCAAACACAATCCCATATATGGAATTTACAGATCAACAGAGAGTGAAAGACAGCGTGTGTGTGTGTATGTATGTGTGTGAGAGAGAGAGAGAGAGAGAGAGAGAGAGAGAGAGAGAGAGAGAGAGAGAGAGAGAGAGAGAGAGAGAGAGAGAAGAGAGAGAGAGAGAGAGAGAGAGAGAGAGAGAGAGAGAGAGAGAGAGAGAGAGAGAGAGAAAGAGAGAGAGAGAGAAAGAGAGAGACAGAGAGAAAAAGAGACAGAGAAAAAAGAGAGAGAGAGAGAGAGAGAGAGAGAGAGAGAGAGAGAGAGAGACAGACAGACAGACAGACAGACAGACGAAGTTTCATTGAAATTTGCCCTGTCCACCATATATCAGTAATCTCAGTCTCTGGATGAATTAAGAGGTAACAGCAAGATGAATGAAAGAGGTCAGAGTGAAAGGGAAGAAAAAGCAGTAGCACCCACCGACCGCCAAACAGAGACAAAAAAACGAGAGCTCAGAGGACAAGATCTTCCTTACTGAGCTTTGAGTTGCCTTCATGGTTTCCACATTATCAGAGGGTGGTACCCAGGCCATGGCACCAGGGACAACGTCACTACTGGACGAATGCACAGATGGATTATCTTCATCCTCCATTGTCTGTATTCACAATTTGACGGCAGAGTGCACTTCCAAACCACGTCTTCACCGGAGAGTTATTTCTGAGAGAAGACAAACACAATAATTATAATATTAAGAAAGGACCATTGTCTGAATGTGTCATGCTACGTAGTGATCTTGATTCTCCTTGTGTCACTTGCGCAAACCAGAATAATAATAAAAAAAAAAGAGCTTTGTTCTCTTCAACTTTCTCCCACTTCCCAATGGCTGGCTTCTTTTAGGAAGTTCACACACATTCTCATGAATGTCATCAGTTAAGATTTTATCTGAATTTTTCAACCTTCAAATTTCCACACGCTATACAATTCATTCATCATAATGGTAGGTATAAATCTTTCTTTTTTTCCCCATTTCGACTTAGTGTCGATATAAAGGTTCGCTGACCCTGCATCAAAGATTGATTTCTTTATTACTAAATCCTTATTTTACATGACAAGTTATAAGACTAAAATGTTAGAGTTAGAAACGGTCAAACAAAACATTTTAGCATGTTGTTGGTGACTGATGTGAACTTTCGAAATGGAACTTATTTTGCATTGGGTCAACAAAACACATCGACACACCCACCTCATTGACCTGCTGGGCAGAAAGCAGTAGTTGGTTTTGGTTTTTTTTATCTATTTAGATGATGAAAAATATTTTATTTGTTCAAATGACAATAAATAAGTTTCTAGATCTAAAGCTAGCAATTGAACAAAATTTGTAGTAGGGAAATTCGAGATTCTAGATCTAGACGTGTAACATGCACTTTGAGAAATAACAATTTTAACTAATGCTAATAATAAGATCACGGTTAACTGTCAAATATAGTCGGACTGAGCAAACACAAGAGTGCATAGCTTCAATGTCGCGCCACACTGCTATTTCTATGCACAAAATTATCTTATCGTAAGTACCACAGCGGATATCTTCAGTTTGAGAAATGTCAAGTAATGCAACTTTGTGAGTTTTATCTTCGACCACTTAACCGTTGATGTGTAAAATTTCGTAATGTTTCATCATGGCAGGATGTTTGTTTTATCTAATACTTTTGTTCACACTTGGCGAAAAAAATGCGATGTTTTTATCTCATAATAACTTGGTTGTTTAATCACGTACAATGACCACATTTACTGGTAATTAATCTACTAGTTTTGGAAATATACAGCTGTACAAAATTTAATTAAAAAACTTGTTCATTGTTGTTCAATAAGCCAGATTTAAAGTCTATAAATCTCTCTCGTACTGCCCGTATGGCACAAAAGGAATTTCCCCTAACGCCAGGTAATTTGACCATGTGACCCAACACGTTCGCAGAGAATGTCGACCACGGCTGCACTCAACTTAAAGAGCGACTGCTAACAACCGTGGTGAAGGCTGATGGATTTTAATGAGATCTTTCAAATAGCTTGGCCCCATATTACTTAACTTTCAAATGTTAGACAGGCAAATTATTTGAATTTTATTCTACTCTATTGGAAGCCAATGAAGGGATTTCAAAATTAGGGTTACGTTATTTTGAGATTTGGTTTTGGTGATGAGTCTGGATGAGACATTTTGATTTTTTTGCAATCTTCGGAGTGAGGACTTAGGAAGACCATACAAAAGAGAATTGCAATAGTCCAGTTTGCTTATTATTATTGAGTGAACGAGCAATTTAGTTGCGTCAGTGTCTAGAAAGTCTCTAAAATGGCCTGTGTTATTGATTTGAAAGAAGAGATACTGATATAATTTTGTTATGTGATCTTTCATAATTAAATGTTGATCAAAAAAGGCGTTAAGATTTCTAACATTTGAACAGTGTTTGATGGTACAACTGTTTACAATAATTTCATTTATAATGACATTGGACTTTTTCTTCTTAAAAACAATAAGTCCAGTCGTTGAAAAAGCAGATTATAGTCGACTGTGGCAAAGGCCTCACTCAGACCGAGAAGCAGCAGTAACACATTGTCGTTGATGGAAAGTTGGTCAATTATGTCGTTTTGACCTTTGAGGAATGCTGTCTCTGTGCTATGTCCTGTCTTATACGCTGACTGTAGCTGCACTTGAGATGATGTGTCTATCAACAAGAGATGTTCTTTCAGTCTTTTCACTATAACCTTTTTAACAACTCTAGAGATGAAGTTCAGGTTGGAGACTGGGCGAACGTTTTTAAGAATTTGTGGATAAAAAATTTGTTTCTTGAGCAGTGGTGTAACACATGCTTCATTAAATAATGGAGAAAAAATCAAAATTTGATTTTGAGCAATTTACTATTAATGTGATTGGTTTGATTACTTCACTTAGACAAGATTTTACTAGCCAAGTTGGAGCATTATCTAGATCGCACGACTTGTATGGGGCTTGTTTTATTATGCTTCAACTTTGTCTTCAGTGCCGGGTCTAATTTCATTCAAGAGTTTTGTCGTATGTTGTCTTATATCTCCAGATTGTGTTGAGACATGGTGGTCAAGTTCATTGTGAAAGGCATCTATTTTCTATCTTTAAAAAAAAGGTAGTGTGATGATCTCATTACAAAATACTGTACTAAAGACAAGCAACACCCGCTGGACCTAATTTGTGACTTGTTCTCTATTTTCAGCTCCTAAGTCTAAAGAGCTAAACTTCTCTCAGTAGCCAATCACTAAAAGCTAAGAAAATGAAGAAGGTTGAATGTAGTTGATCTGAAGATGAGACAACATATATGTGTATGACAAAAACTAAACTTGGACAGACATCTATTTCATTAAAATCTAGATCAGGATAATCAAGGAGCATATGGCAAAAAGTTTTGCAGGTGGCTACAGGTTCTCAGTCAGATTTTAAAAAAATATGATTTCATGAAGACACAAAAAGAAAAAATATTGGAAAAACATCCACAAAAACAGTATGCTGCAAAATTTTAATCAAGTATTATCATCATTTTTTTCATTGGAAAATGTAATCGTTCTCATTATGAGCCAATGAATGATAAGTCATAGGCTGCTTTGAAAGATCATAGTTAATTTCAGCTATCTCTGTCCTTAAGTAACATGTTTAATAAAAGATAATTTTGTAATTAATTACTTGACAAGCAATTATTTCTTACAATACAATGAATTACTTCTTACAATACTATGATATGTCATCATGATATGCTCAATAAGGTAGCTCCCCATTGAGACTTGATCTGAAAAAGACAAAATCAAACAAGAGATAAAACACACATTTTAAGATCCTCTGAAAATAATTCCATTAAATAGCCTTAGCACTGACTGCTCTATACTGTGAATCTTGTTTGTTATAGCATCATTGCATACCCCTAAAATTAGTGACATTCACTCATAGCTAGCTGCTAACTTTTTTTCAATTTGAAAAACAGACTCTGACTGCACAAACTAATTCTTACTCGCACACAATGGCCTGTAATTGTAATACTTCAGACAGCATTGATAAATTTAACTTGAAGTAACCCCTTCACGGTAAATAACAAAAAGTCTGCCAATCGCTGGCATGTCTGGCAAAGTGCAATGGTAGTCGTGCAAAATCAAAATGGTGTCTCCGGACCTTCACGTCAAATCTCTCTGAGTCTCTGCCATTAAAGGGGGTATAAGTTTCGGAGTACTGATGGGACTGAAAGCCCCTTTCAATGGTATGTATTTTGCATCCATTTCATGTAATAAATAATGTAAGTATTCGAAGTAAGATAGCATGTCTTTAAATCACTGTAATCATTTCCATGGGACACGAAAGGCGTACACACGTTAGCCATACCTGTAATTTAAAAATCGGATGGTGACGCGAATTTTACCCAGACTACGTACGTTGTATCAAGGAGCGCCCCTGTCACCGCTGGCATCTTGGTGTCTGCTCGACCGGAAATGTGACATAGGGCTAGGGAGGGGAGGATAAAAGCCTAGAAAATTTAATTCATTATAACATACTTAAGTTCATTTTCAATGTCAAATTTGGAATCAGCGATATCAAAAACCAGTGGGTGTGAAGGATTTCGTTGATTTTAGCTTATTAAAAAAATTACGAATGTTGTGTTTGTGTAAAATAATAAAGTAGATTGCTGTTGGCCGTGGCTACCTTTCCCACCTCATTTATCTAGAGAGAGAGAGGACGGAGGGAGAAGGAGGGAGGAAGGGAGGAAGGGAGAGAGAGAGAGAGAGAGAGAGAGAGAGAGAGAGAGAGAGAGAGAGAGAGAGAGAGAGAGAGAGAGAGAGAGAGAGCGAGAGAGAGAAACACATTGGTTAGCTAATAACAGTTAACACACAGATTTATCACTGACAGTCATAAAAATGTGGACCAATTGAAATTATTTAATCATGAGTGGATCTTGGCTTCATTCAAAGGCGATCATTTCGAAAATGCAATCACACAATCAGTTGTTTTTGTTTGTTTGGGCACGGCCTATGGTGAATACCTGGCGCCAGGCATCAGCCTTAAGGGCTGGCACGTACGGGGGAATTGTCGACAAAAGCAATTTCTTTTCGTTAAGGTTTTTGTTGCTGTTGTTGTGTTTCTCTTTTTCCCCCTCTCTCTATTGGCAAATGTCGGCCTATTACTTATATCGCATCCTCACTGTTATATATAGCCGTGAAGTTTATCAGTGTTAGCAGAATGGCACACATGATAAGCCCATGATATATAAAAAGAAAAGTATAGAGGCATACAATCACACTCATTAGTGCATTGATTCCCTGAACAGAAGATGCTGATCTAGATTCGATTCCCTGCAACCAGATCACAGTGGTGTGTTTACATTTCTAAGCTTCCCGTGTGCTTCTAATGGGTGACAGTGGGAAAAGGATTCTTCTGTCCGTGTCAATATTGTACTAGCCCATTCGACAAAATTGATACAAATTAAACAAAAAGAGAAAACACATTAAAAACACATAGGATTGAAGTAGAACAGTGAAATGCTTGTGTTTAAAGTAGCAAAAATACAATCAATGACGGGCTTCGCGGAAAGTGACGCTATTACATTAGGATCATGACCTTTAGTGTCAGAATGAGGCTTAAACAGACCAATCAGCTTTCTAGCAATAAGCACTTAAATAAGTAACAAAAAATAGGCTTGCCGACCCAATCTGATTGTTGAAAGAGAATGTGTTATCCACAGCCGGGTTTGGCCGGCTTGACCAATGGGAAGCACTTAGCACGCGAATGGATTAAACACAGCGGGCTGTCCAACTTGCAGCCGTATTCGGCCGGGTTAAACCGTTTAACTAATCAGTGTGTAGATTCCCCGACCTAGATTCAATTTCCCCATAACCTGATCAACATGGCGTGTTTACATTTTCTAAGCTTCCCGTATGCTTCTTATGGTTGGCATTAGGATAAAATAATAGGATTCTTATCTCTCCCGTGCCACTATTGTAACAGTCCATTACGACAAAATTGATGATACAAATAAAAACACATAAAAAAACGTAAACGATTGAAGCAGAATGATAAAATGTGTGCATGTTAAACAAAGACAGCACAGTAACTATAAATACCATCAATGACGGGCTTCACGGAAAGGTTCATAATGGCCGATGATCGGCCAGTTCTAGGGTTAAGGAAAGTGGAAATTTCCAATCAAGACGCCTAGACGTCTGGCCCTTAATATAGGGCCTGCACACTTCCTGTGCCAATGACGGCGGCCCTAAATATAGGGCCTGTGCACTGCCCAGGCCAACCGCAACATGCCCAAAATAAAGGACCGGCGCTCTTCTCGGGTTAAAGTAAGTTGTAATAAAAATAGGTTTACTGAGCCAATCTGATCGTTGAAAAGAGGTGTTACCGACAGCCGGGTTGAACAATGGAAGACAATTAGTGGGCGGGTAGGCTAAACACAGTGGGCTGTCTAACGCGCAGCCACTTTTAGCGGGGTTAAACCTTAAATGAGTTAACCCTGGTACGGCTATGACCGGTTTGTCACAGCACTCCGTTCAGCTCTACGCCCGGGATTTACCGCTACCTACTACAAACCTCTCAGCACGATGCCCGGCATTTGCCGCGAAAGAAGGACAGGTCAAGAGAGGCCTGAATATTCCTCCTTTTTGTCACCCTCTTACTGTCTTACAAACGCTCATCCTCTTTTAAAACAATGCTCCCCGGTTGGTTAACCATTTAGTAAACAGGAAAAAGGACACTCATAAGCTTTTACGCCTTCATGAGTTTATTTCTAAAGGGGCGTGTCCATCATTATCGTTGCCTTGGACAACTGATAGTAACCATGCTAACAGTTGTTCTATGCATGAAGTAGGCTTGCTTATTACAAGTCTCATTCATTGGCCACCCCTATCGTAAAATAGAATGACCCTACTAGGACAAGTCCATCGCCAGAGGAGTGTAAATGTGAGCTGGTGTGTGATTGAGCTGATATAAGAATGTGTGTTTGTACAGATGCGAAATTGGTCTTGTTGTCTCCGACTGAATTTAATAGATTGGTGATGGCCTGGTCAGAAATCACACTTCCCTGTGAACTTGTAAAAATTCATGGGCAGCCTCGCGCCAACTAGCCAACAGCGTGTCAACTAATGTGTAGCTGCCATTGCGCTGACTGAGCGAGCGCTTTTCTTGTGTTAACCCAATTTATTTTCAGTAAGTGGCTTTCCCGGCAGCCTCGATATCATTCGTCAAAGTGACGCTTCCCACTCAACAAACTTCGTGCAAGCCTAAGTTGATTACACGGCTATTGCTGCTATTGTTTAGCCCTTAGTTTAAGTTTCTCTTGTTGCAATAACACCTCAAAATGAATTCCTTATTTCAACTTATAGAAAATGCATGTTTTGTAGGTCTTTTATCATCTGTAAACGTGAACTCATGTTCAAACTAAGTCTAAATCCTAGCTTCATCTATTGCATATCCTCGTTTTTTCATGCAAATGGCTGGGGCAACCCCTCACTGTAATATGGTAATTTCCGGTAACACTGGGTGCTTTACTTTTCAGGCGGGTCCCATTATCTTTGCATGCCGCTGATCACTCTAAGCACACCTACGCTAATGGCGGGTCCCTACATTTGCATCACTCCCAGCGAGACAAAGCGTTAGTGGCGGATCCCATATAACTTCACTGCGGTGCACTCAAAGACGGCTTTGGGAATGCCTCTATTTTGACCAATTACACTGATTAACCCATGCCACAAACCGAGAAAGTTTATTCTTCTAAAGGGGTGGAAGTGATAGTTTATTTCCGAGTCTAACACACACTCGATATTTCTTTTAAAGAGATACAAAAACACACTAAAAGCTCTATCTCAAATGCAGGCTATGGACCCTCTGCAAAATGGACAAAACTAAAAACTCTTGTCTTTGTATGACCGACGCAACATCTGGACTGATGTCACACTTTAGTCCACGCCCCACTCAAAGTAAGAAATAGTTGATTGATACAAATAAAAGATATCAGTGGCCAATCACATTGCACACCTAGGGTTTGCCTGAATGGAGGGTGTGACCTTAAATCAATAGAAAGAAGCCATATTCAGGGTTGACCAATCAGGGGAGCATTGTGTTGATATTATCAAACGTTACATAATATTTCAAAACATATATTTCTTTCACCTCTTTTCACATAAGAATGAAGAGATTGGAGTGCTGGAAGTACAAGGAATGTTGAAGCTTTCATCTGAGTTCAGCGACCAGCAACAAAGGGATTTTGATCTTTCAAACAGATCATTTCACATGGTCATGATGACATATATATGGTATCTGGACAAGAGGAAGGGCAGCTATTTGAAGTGTTTAGACATGACAAACTATTTGACAAGGCTATCTTCCTACTGTATATAAAGGACTCCTGAGAGAAGTTTACTCCAGAGGAGGGAAGTTTACATCCAGAAGTGGGGGGGGGATGTTAAAAACTACTGGACCATATCAGCCAAAAATACAGAAGGATGGCCACTGTTTGTGAGGAGAAGAGAGGATTACTATTGAACTGTAGGAAGGATGAACAAGCATGGGAAGCAATGTTAGGTCTGGGAACGCTGTTGCCACACATATCATTGTAAAGGAGAAGAGAGGGCCTGTTTCTTTCATCATGGGAATGATAGGTCATATGAAGAAAGGTGGTTGTTTTCAAAAGCATGGGAAGCATGATTCCTTTAGAAATAAAAATAAATGCCATTCATTGAAACTTAGGATAATATTCGGCCAGCCACCCTAATATTGAATGACTGGGTAAAGCCTGATCATGTAGCCACATGGTCCCCCCCCCCCCCTATGGAAAGTTACCCCAACTAAACCTGTTTTCTTTGCCCTTTCCTCTTTCTCTCCGCCCTCCTCTCTCTGTTTCTTTCATCAGTTGGAATGTGTTTACCTATGCACAGGCTTGCTCTGTTGATGGTCATGGTTGATTAGTAAAAGTTTTGTTCAGCATTGTTGTGTTTATTTGTTTCATTTCCCTTGTATTAATAAAGATTGCTATAAATACTATTAGACCTTTCATTATTGTTCCATCATTTTATTTAGATGTGAGGATGTAAAATGATTCCAATTTAAAAATAAAAATAAATGCTGTTCACCTAAAACTAGATAATAACCATTACAAAACACAGAGGTACCATCAAAGGGCAAGAAAAACTATTAGTTAATATTGAAGAACAAGATTATCTGATATTGAGGTAAGGTTAGCCTTCAAAGAGTTAAGGAGTGCCATGGTAGGTCCCTTTGGCTTTGCTGCCCAACCACACCTCCTGTGATCAACTGCTATGTTACCTCCCTCTGCCTCCAGATCTATAGCTCTTATCCTTTTAAGAGTAAGAACCTCCAAGGAATAGACTTCCATATCCAGATCTAATCTTTTCTTCTAGATCTAGATCTACCTCTAAGGCTCAGGCTCTTTAGAGTGCCTAAATCTAAGAAAGTTTTGTTATTTCCTTGTTTTCACACACATTTCATATCTTCAACAAGTCTAAGAATTTTTAGACTCTGTCTAGATTTAGATCCAAATATTAGATCTAGATCAGAATGTATAGCTTCACAGCAATATCCCAGGGAAGGGCGGACACACAGCCATTTTGACATCGAGACCAACAAACATTCATCATCATAAGCATTTTATTATTAGTCTCAGTATAACACTACAAGTTGTTTGTGAAAAGCTTGCTTGATTTAGAGAACTGTTGATGAAAGAACTTACACAAAGACACATTCCACTTGC
This sequence comes from Doris montereyensis, assembly GCA_037039925.1. NCBI lineage: Eukaryota > Metazoa > Mollusca > Gastropoda > Nudibranchia > Dorididae > Doris > Doris montereyensis. The sequence continues at coordinate 179,370 of JAXRKP010000667.1, read as the reverse complement.
GTGAATCGGTGTTTTTGAATGAATTGAAACTTGATAAACACATTTACAGCTATGATGGTGTTTAGTCTTCCTCTCCTGTTCGTCCAAACATTTGTTTTTCTAGTGTTTTATATTTTTGTTTATATACAACATATGTTTAATTCATTTTCCATCAAATAAAAAATTCAGAAAGATTGTAATATCTAGTCAAATATTCTGACCTACTCCCCCCTCCCCTTTCCCTGGTGCGTAATAGTACCGAATGGAATGCTACAAACACAAAAGAATACAAAATTGGTTCATGAGAAGTTTGCTATTCATCGTGTTCACGAAATAGCTTGATCTAATTGTGTATGATCTATCATGACATTGTGCCCATCATGCCATTTTATTCCCTTATTTTAACATTATACATGTTCACCATATCCTGAGGCGTGGCAACTTATTGTAGGTGGTGCAGTAAAATTATTCCATGTCATGTTCAATGATATAAATCATAAAACTCGATGTAGGCAATGTAATAACACATCTGTTTCTGAACAGTGAGAGAGAGAGAGAGAGAGAGAGAGAGAGAGAGAGAGAGAGAGAGAGAGAGAGAGAGAACAATGCAGATCTAACACAGACAGAGATGACAATAACGTGTGTCATAACACAAATGAAGTTTCTGGCTGTCTAGATGATGAGAATCTCCATAAAAATAGAATTCGTCGGTCAGCGAAACTCCACGCCAGGAGATAATAAAAAATTTATTATTTTTGAACATGCAAAGAAGAGAATAACCTTTGACCTTTTCCGGGACTATTTTTGTACAGTTAACTTAGCTATATTGATTCCCATGGCCAGAGGGCACCACAGGAAAAGTGAGAGTGAGAGGTAGGAGAAACAACTACAGGCTGCGCATGGTGTCACCAGCGGCGAAACCTGACAATGTCACTAGTTTGCATACCTCGTACACAACCTGACCAAGCACAGGTAATAGTGAGTTTGATGGGAGGTCCTGACTCGGCACCCTTGCCTTATTTTTTTTCCTGTTGTAAGATTATTTCTGAATAAAAACAATAGAACACCTAGCTGGTTTCTTAATTGGTTAAAGGTGAAAAACAACAATAAGTGACAACTCCGGCAATAAAGACAAAAAAACACGTGACGTTTCGGTTATAACCCTTCGTCACACAACACACAAGAATATATAGAAACTAGATGTAGATCTAAACACTAATCAATGCATCACAAAGTGTTCTCTATGTATTTATAATTTCTCTCTCTCTTTTCTCTATTTACCTCTCATTGTTTATGTCTCTCTCTCTCTCTCTCTCTCTCTCCCTCTCTCTCTCTCTCTCTCTCTCTCTCTCTCTCTCTCTCTCTCTCTCTCACTCTCTCTCTCTCTCTCTCTCTCTCTCTCTCTCTCTCTCTCTCTCTCTCTCTCTCTCTCTCTCTCTCTCTCTCTCTCTCTCACACACACACACACACACACTCTCTCTCTCTCTCTCTCTCTCTCTCTCTCTCTCTCTCTCTCTCTCTCTCTCTCTCTCTCTCTCTCTCTCACACACACACACACACACACACACACACACTCTCTCTCTCTCCCTCTCTCTCTCTCTCTCTCTCTCTCTCTCTCTCTCTCTCTCTCTCTCTCTCTCTCTCTCTCTCTCTCTCTCTCTCTCTCTCTCTCTCTCTCTCTCTCTCTCTCTCTCTCTCTCTCTCTCTCTCTCTCTCTCTCTCTCTCTCTCTCTCTCTCTCTCTCTCTCTCTCTCTCTCTCTCTCTCTCTCTCTCTCTCTCTCTCTCTCTCTCTTCTTTCTCTGAGCAAGACATTATAATGTGCAAAACATGTACTAGGCATTTTACGATGAAAATATGTTCGAAAATGTTCCCTCTATTAATATTTGTTTCCCTTTTATTTCTTCTGGGCCACTCTGGGTACCTTCCATGTATTCGGATTTTTGTTGTTGTTGTTGTTGATTGATAATGTTGAAAGTGAGTGTTATTGTTCTTACTTGTAGTTGTCTGATCGAGAGTAATATCACTTTTTATTGGTTGGCATTTGGCGGGGCCTACTGGTAGGTCCTACTTCTTTCCTTGCACTTTTCTTTCATCTTGCTGTTCCCTCTTATTCACCCTAAAAGCATGGTACATGTATATGGTGGGTTGGGGAAATTTCAAGGAAACAAGGCCCTTTTCATTGAAGAGTTTCTTATTCGTTCTCCTGTCTGACTCACCGAGCATATTGAAGGAACGGATATAAAATATAAAGAAAAGTCATAACAAATAGAGGTAAATAAGCATAATGAAATGAGATATATGGGAAGACTAACACTGTTTTAAAACAGAAAAGATCAAAGAATAAAAAACGAAAGATAAGATCAATTGAAAAAGAAGCAAATTATGCGGGAATGGGAAACGATCAAGATACTGGATGAAATAAAACAGGTTGATGATCATTACATAATAAATCATACCAATCAGTTTTCAAAGAAAAAGAGCATGGCGAAGTAGCACATTTGCTCTTCCGTAAAGACAGTACAGAAGCCACCCATCTGAGGCCGGCTCACTCGGGTCGTGTCGCGTGCCTGGCGAGTCGCATTCAATAGCAAGACAATCCGCCGCCAACACGCTGTCTTTTGTTATCCACCAGACAGGTGTTGATTGACCCCAACTTGTAAATCAAGTCGTTATCCACCAGACTGGTGTTGATTGACCCCAACTTGTAAATCAAGAAGTTATCCACCAGACAGGTGTTCATTGTCCCCAACTTGTAAATCAAGTCGTTATCCACCAGACAGATGTTGATTGACCCCAACTTGTAAATCAAGTCGTTATCCACCAGACAGATGTTGATTGACCCCAACTTGTAAATCAAGTCGTTATCCACCAGACAGGTGTTGATTGACCCCAACTTGGAAATCAAGTCGTTATACACCAGACAGGTGTTGATTGACCCCAACTTGGAAATCAAGTCGTTATCCACCAGACAGGTGTTGATTGATCCCAACTTGTAAATCAAGTCTTTATCCACCAGACAGATGTTGATTGTCCTAACTTGTAAATCAAGTCGTTATCCACCAGACAGATGTTGATTGTCCCCAACTTGGAAATCAAGTCGTTATCTACCAGCCTGGTGTTGATTGACCCCAACTTGGAAATCAAGTCCTACTTAACCAGTCATGATCTAAGATGCATACGAGACCTGCTTACATAGAGTAGTTACCATCATACCTTAAATTTGTTCTGACAGACTTAGATTCACTTATTTACATGGCTGGACTTGGCATAGCTATCGCACCATAATAATTATACCACTTACAAAGAGACATGTAACCTTATATCATTTTTCATCTTAGCCGGCCCTGTTAACGCAAAACAAATAAAATCTTTCGATGAGTGGAAGACTGCGGCTCTATTCGAAGAAATACGATTTCCGTTTTGATTCAATATGGATAATGACTTTTGTGTCCATTCGTTTGGAGAGGAGAATAGAATCTCAGGTCCGTGTATCCATGTCTTGTCAGAGAGCTATTAGGTCATTTGACTTCTAAATGCCCCATACATCTTAATGCAAATTAAAACTGATTGAACATACAGTAAACATTGGCCACTCATGCATCATACAATTATTTCTGTTAACATGCCCAAACCATCTCAGTTGATTCATTTCTATCTTAGTTTTTATGCTATCTGCTTTGGTTTGATTTCTTATTGTTGTACTATAGACCTCTTCGGTATACCTGAGGAGTGTTTCTTTGTATTTTTGCCACTTTTCTTCTATTGTGCTTTCCTTCAGATCCATCTGCTTTCACTGATAGATCTTTTTATCCTGGATTGGTACTTTTGTTTTACTATTGGTTTATTTAGTTCTTCCATTTTGAGTTTAGTAGCTTTCTTCTCTTTCCTTTTCTGTTTGTTTTCTTCAGTTAATAATCTCATTTTGACTATCACTAGGTGATGATCACTGTCACTAAATATTTCTGCTCCTCTGTTTACTCTAGCACCCATTGTACTGTAAAAAATGGAGCTGTTAACTATTATGTAGTCTATAATTGACTTTTCACCTATGTCTTCATTTACTCTTGTATATTTGTGGCTATCTTTATGAGGAAAAAATGTGTTAGCTATTTTCATGTTATTCTTTAGGCAAGAATCTATTAGTCTGTCTCCATTTGGAGAAGTTATTGTCTCTCCTTCTTTACCTATTACTCCTCCTGATGTTTCTACATTGTTGCCTACTCTAGCGTTTAAATCTTCTAAAACCATTAATTCCTGTTTGGGTTTGAGATTCTCTGCAGCTATTTGTAAATCATTTTCGAATATATCTTTTTCTTCTTTGGTGGCATCTTCGTTTGGTCCATAAGCTATTAATAATTTAATTTCTCTTCCTTTTGGTTTAATATTTACCTCTAATAGCCGTGTGCTTACAAATTTCCAGCTTTCTAGTAGCATTTCTTGATCTTTTATGCATCAGGAGGCCTACTCCTGCTCTAGCTCTATCTTTGACATCTACTCCTGAGAAGATTAAAGTATGATTTGGTCCTACATTTTCTATTCCTTGTCCTTTTTTCTTTGTTTCTGTAATAGCCAAAATGTCTGCTTTGATTTTTCCAAATTTCTTCAGCTAATTCTAACTCCTTTCCATTAATTGCCCTAACATTCCATGTTCCAATAATCACAGTCCGTGTTCTTTTCCAGAGTCGTCTTCGAAAGTTCAAGCCGGGTATATCATTGTATACATTACTTTGAATCAGGTTGTTTTGAATAAGCAGGGGATAAGCCCACTGTACCCTAGGTAGATGGTGGGGTTGCCACCTTGAGGCCCACTATCGGGCCTTGTTATTTTCTGTCAGGGTTAACTCCTTAGCCTTTAATCATTCAAGACCAGCCTGCAAGGCAGCAGGTTGTTATTTTCTGTCAGGGTTAACTCCTTTAGCCTGAAGTCAGTCAAGACCGGCCTGCAAGGCAGCGGGTTGTTTTCTTTTAGGGTTAACTCCCTTAGTCTTTGGTCAGCCAAGACCTGCCTGCAAGGCAGCAGGAGACTCGTGGAGGGCGGGATCATCTACTCCCGTACAGGTGCTTCCTCTTCCACTGCCGGAGAAGTAGAACTTCCTGTAATATAAATCTTAAATCTATCTTCTAGAGTAAAATCCATATGAGAATAGTTGAAAAATGATTTATAGTCAACATTATTATTATCTATATTTTGAACAATTTTAAACAATTGGATAAGATCCCCGTTTTCTTCTGTATTCTAGTCAGGGGAGGTCAGAGAAATGTCAATCTTACAACATATGACATATCACCCTCTTCCAATTCTCTCAATAATCTTGTGGCTCATCTTTGTATTTTTTCTAAAAGAATTGATTGCCATTTAAATTAAAAAAAAATCCAAATACAATTTCCACAATCCAGTATAGGTTGAATAAGTTTTCTAAAGTGTAAGAAACATGTTTACATCCATATATGAAAAATGTCTATAAATAATTCTAATCATCCTATTTGCCTTATTAATGAATTCATGAATATCTTCATCAAAATTCAGATTCGCATCAAAGATTACACCGAGATCAATGGAAGTCATTGGATCTGTTGGAGTCAACAAAATATGAAATCATAGGGATATTTTTATCAACATACATGACCTTACATTTGGAAATATTGAAATCCAATTGCCATTCTTCAGGCCATCTCAACAAAGAGTGTACATCATTTTGCAATACTTGATACTTTTTAAATCTGGGAATATATTTTTGTATCATCTGCAAATATTTTGCAAGTAGAATTTATTGTATTAGGAAGATCATTTATAATATATAGTCCAAATAAGGTAGGCCCCTACTTTGTATGCCTGTAATATCATAATGTGTAAAATCGTATCTCATTCTCATGGTTTTCCTTGCTATGAAATGTGAACTGTACACTTTGAAGAGAAGTACAACGAAGTAACCTTTTATTTTCGTTCTCATCTACTTTTTTTATTATTATTAATATTATTGATGTTATTTTTATAATATTGTCTTCTTTCTCCTCTTTATTGTTATTATCGTTATGAATAAAGGATCCTTATCTAATTTTAGCATTTGTATACTTTTCACATCTATATTGTGTATTTTTTTGCCCCATCAATGCGTCCTTTAATCCCTTCTCTCTCAATTCTTGTCCTTGTCTTAAATCCTTTCTTCATTCTCCACTCCAATATTATATGCACCTATTTGTTTTTCTTTCTCTTCCTCGCTCTCCCCTTCTCTGTAGACCTTATTCTCCTTTTCTCTGTCCTTCTCTTTTTCGCTCTTTTCTCTACGACTCTACCCTCCCGTTCACACTGAGATCACCACAGTGGCGGACAACGTAAATTTCAATGAAATAAATAAAGAAACCCTTTTGTCCCTTTTCCCTGCTATTCAATGCTATTCCCATTATCACCGTCTTCCATTCCTTGATTCCTCGCCTCTCTACTTTTTCCCTCATCCTTCCTGTTTTTACTCCCGACTTTACTGTGAATGAAATCTGTATTCTCTGTTGTCTGACAAACGGTTTTACCCGAAACGTCATGTGTTTGTTCTGTTTTTCTTTGTAGATGCAGATTCGGCTATGAAATACAATGAGGAATTTCAAGAGCTTTCTTTGGGAAGTAACATGCCCCTATGTCACTCTGACGACGAAAGTCAAGCCAGACCAGTGCTTGGCCGAAAGAGAGCGCCCAAGAGGCTGAGATCCTGCGAGCAAGACGTGCCGATTTGTTCTGAGAGTAAGAAAAGCTCTGCTTCTGGCGCAGGCAATTTCAATAGCCAATTCATCCATAAGGAGCAGAAATATGATGCGAATTATGAAAACATTAGTGAAGAACGATCGTTTTGGCAAGTTCAATCTACACATCTCTATCATTTCCACATGCCTTCTTTTTTATATTATACATCACTCATCTCTCTCTCTTTCTCTCTCTGATCCGTTATTAAAGCTTGCTAGTATAAGTATACATAACCCTTTTCTTTAATGTCTTACTGTTGCTAGACATTGTGTGAAATTGTCGTAAAGTGATAGAGGAAAATAAACACTAGGTCAACAATACCGATTCATAGTTCCAAGAAGTATGAATTCTCGACAGTCCGGATGTCTCGACAATTTTTGTTTCCGATAATCCGAAAAATCTGAACTCCCGAGCGGATCACCTAATTTTGGAACAAATTGCAGCAATATAGAGACTTTATAGCACTATACTGTTCGAGATAGTGTAAGTCGTTCACAGAGCGCGTCAAAGGCATTCAGCTCGACTTTCCTAAAACGCTTAAGCCATAGAATTTAACAATTTTCTGTCTCTATCAGTCTATCTCTCTGTTCTCTCTCTTCTCTATATTCTTCTTGTTGTTTTACTTCTTGTTTTTCTTGTTCTTATTATTGTTCTTGTTCTTTTTTTCTTTGGCGGTGTAAATTATGTGTAGGAGCGAGAGAGAGAGAGAGAGAGAGAGAGAGAGAGGAGAGGGGGAGAGGGAGAGAGAGGGAGGGAGGAGGAGAGAGAGGGAGGGAGGGAAGGAGGGAGAGAGAGAGAGAGAGAGAGAGAGAGAGAGAGAGAGAGAGAAAGAGAGAGAGAGAGAGAGAGAGAGAGAGAGAGAGAGAGAGAGAGAGAGAGGGAGAGAGAGTGAAGAGAGATATCGGTCAAATTTTACAGGAAACATTCAGTGCACCTATTATAAGAAAAATGCTATCCCGACATGAGTATAAGTGATCTGGAGCAGTTGAAATAGGGTCGACATGAAGTATTTGATAGCCTCTCACGATTGTATAATGTTTAAAAGATTAATTATTTTTTTATAGGTTTAAATGCGAAAAAACATTAAAATAACAGAGACATTTTTTTAATGCGATTTTCTCAAAATATTACATTTTGACAGTGATGTGCGATCTACTTTTTTTAATCTATTGTCTGGTTGCCCCAAATTTGGTATACAACATCTATTAACAAAAATTATAAAAAATTCATGCTGTAACTTTTTCGATATCTCTTGAAATTTTTGCAAAACAATTCTTTTTGTGATTTAATTTGCCAAAAATTGGAAAGGTTGCATTATATACATTTTTAAAAAATTCATAAAATGAAAAACCGTTTCATTTATAAAAGAAAGCTATGGGTGCGGCTAGATATTGAACCAAATGACATGTGTGCTAAGTTGTAGTCAATTTTGTTTTTAACTGAAAAAGCCTATTTGAAATGAAGTTGTTGTTACTCTTGCAAATGAAAATCCAAGTGAGAGAGAGAGAGAGATATCGGTCATAGCAACCATATGATAAAAAAATAATTTAATATCTTTTTCAGCTAATTTAGACATGCCAAGTACAATGTTAGTGGTTAAAATTGTTTACATCAAATAATTTTTAAAAAACATGCCCCCCCCCCCCCCCCCAAAGGTCTCGAATTCATATTTAAAGATTATGGATAAAGCCATCAATCAGGTTTTATATGTTGTGTCCACTGAAAAGTTTACTAAAAAACCTGAGTTAGGAGGACAGATTTATATAGTGAGCTTATAATGGCATATTGAAGTTTCAACAAATGAAAAAACCGACTCAGATATGACAGTCTTTATTTACATAAACTATATCTTGTCTTTATCTAGGAACATATATGTATTATGTGTGCAAGTGAAAAACAACTCATTAATACAAATCGCTCACAAACACAATTTTCTATTAATATTATCGATCGTGATGAAAACAAGATTTAAACAAAAAGGAAACCAAATTATGTAAAGAGAATATTTATTATCAGTAGAAGGCAGTGTAGTACCCCATTAATAAGTGCTGTACGAACAAATAACATCAAACCCAATGATTCGCCATTTATTCTTTTTATTTACTTTTCCTTTTGATGAAAGTTCTAGAAAAACAACATTGTATCCAATTAAAATAACAAAATCAAAGAAAATGCACACACACAAAAATTAAAAAATCTTTATGTGAGAGGTATATTAACGATTTTTTAACGTTAATTCATACCAACGTGTGCCAAACAAGAGGGTTTGTACATTCAAACCAATTTCGAGAGGGTCTGAAATAAAGCAAAGTGCTTAGTCATTTTTAAGTGTCAGTCCATTTCATAAACTTAGTAAAAAGCCATTACGACCCATAGAGCCGGAGCTTATTTTAATTTCCATAGCACAAAGCCGAACAGGTGCTATAATCACCTCCTAGACAGGACGTTAGGCTGGCACAGGAATTTACTCCCAAGCTAGTGTTTGTACCCATTTGCACCTTGGTGGGTGGAGAAAACGCATATTAAGTGTCTTTCCCAAGGAACACAAAGTCGGACCTAGCTTTGCTAGAATTCAAACCAGGAACCTCATGATCCCCAGTTCGACAGCCTCACCATTCGGCCACCGACACCATATTTCATAAACTACATGATAAAAATAAAACTTTTAATGGCATGCAATATTTTCAGCGTATTCCAATGTGCATAATTAGCGTCAAAGTGATTGAAAACATAAATACATTTCTCCACCATACTGCCAAATTCATTACAAAACAGACATAAAAACCCCAAAACAAACCCTCCAACAAAAGAAGACAATTTAACAACAAATGTTTATAAATTCAAAGAAACATGCAAACGCACAAACAACAACACATGTATGGTATGTTTTGTTCAAGCATGTCTCTCTCTGTTTAATCAAATTAGTGAGTTTGATCAATGGTACATTGGAGGAAACAAGCAATATGAAAGTCTAGTTCAAGTTCTGGGCTTAGTTTGAGCAGTAGGCCTCCTCCTATTTCTATCCAAGGCAATTGTCTTAGAGCGATATTCTCTAAAAAATGTCATGTCTCAATAGATGGGTTCTCTCAAACACTAATTTCATGCCGTGTGATATCTGGAGAAAAACAAAGCAACAGCACATAGAGCTGGAAATCAAAAGAAGAAGGTGGAGATGGATCCAGCACACTATGAGGAAGCCAGCAACTAATAGATAAAGACAAAGCCTAGAATGGAACCCACGGGTAAAAGGAAAAAGGGCAGACCAAGATCCACACGGAGAAACAATTAAGACCTGAAAAAGATGCAATGCAGTTGGCAGAGGTGGACACAATAGCATAGCCCAGGATAGAGGAAGGTGGAGGGCTCTACTTGGTCGCCAATACCTACCATCAGGGTGGAATGGCTGATGACGATGACGTAAACAATAACTGATAAGACTACATAAGAGCCAACTTTTATCAATCGCTGTGGTTCTAGATATATGAATATAAAGCTTACACTTCAGTCATTTTGAAACCTTTCAATTCTCAATATGTTCAAATCCTAATCATTGTAAGAAACAGTTTACATTTTTATAAATCTCAAAAAGTGACAGGCATATTGAAACACCCGTATATAAGTTTTTTTAAAAAGGAGAAGAAAAAAAAAACGTTGAGATAAAATTCAACTTAAATCACAAAATTTGTATAAATGAGCTGAAATATTTGTAACTAGTATCGCCTGCGGTAGTGAAGACTCATTCAGTAATTATCTGTCTGGCAATCAACTCTTTCATGATCTCATTGCTGCCTCCATAGATGGGTTGGACTCTGGCGTCGACATATGCCCTGGTAATGGGGTATTCCCACATGTACCCCCAGCCTCCATGGAGCTGAACGCATTAAGTTCGCAATGCGGTTCTGTAGCTCTGATGTCCTGGAAGAGATACAATCAAATAAGACTATAAAATGGTAGCAAGCTTGCTAAACAGTATATAGTCCAACCCTCTTATACCGACATCACTGGGACCACCAACTTTTGTCGATGTATCAGAGCAATCAATAAAATAAAGGGACACCACAAAAAAAAAGCCATAATACGACGTCAATCGAAGGTAATGTGTAGCCATAAAGGACAGTTTTTGAAGAGGGTGAGAGCATTGCTTGGCTCTGATTGGTCCAGTGCGTGGGATTTCATTGGTTGAAGAGCATGCATTTTAATTATCTTTCATTGCTCCAGGGTGCAGTATTTTCATGGTCTACAGGCATGTGCTTTCATTTGCCAATTCTTGGCTTTCACTTATCGATTTACCAGCCATCGACAGACATTTATGTTCTCTGTAGACTGATTATTGCCTGCACCGACAAAATCGGGAAGTCGATATAAGGGGTTTGAAGCAAATTTACGGCGAAATATCAGTGTTTTTTTACTAATGATATATAAGGAAAAAAACAATGACTTTGATATGACGTCCATATATGCAGGATGTCAACATATGCGATGTTGATATAAGTGGGTTGGACTGTATAACATCCTTGAACATAATAGCAATAGTAAAAGTTTTCATAACAAAGCATGAATGTCATATATTACACCGCAAATATAAGGTTTCGTAAAAGAATGCAAGAAGTTGTGTGTTACATTATGATCTCAGGCTTAGCACATATTTCTAAGAAAAACAGTTGAAATTTAGGTTAAAAGTTAATTTGAATTTACTGAATGTTGAATTATTTATATTGCAAAGTAGTTTACTTCTAGTTATTTTTAAAAAATCGTTTTGTTTTTTCCTCCTATTTTAGATTTCGTTGTTTGTCGATTCTATTTTTAGTAAAGTCGGCTGTAATGACCTTCGGATATGTTGATCTTTTTCCTTGAAGCAACATCGATGTCATGAAATCTCTATGGTTGTAATGACTTTAATATATGTACATCGATTGCGACAGTTGCAGTGAAGTGAATTCTTCTTCTTCATCTCATTCTGCTTCTTCTTCTTTTTATTCTAGCGTGGTGTAAATTGTGTGTGTAAGCCAGAAACCTAAGGTATAAGTCAGGGAGAGAGACAGACAGACAGGCAGAGATAGAGAGAGAGAGAGATAGAGAGAGAGAGATAGAGAGAGAGAGAGAGAGAGAGAGAGAGAGAGAGAGAGAGAGAGAGAGAGAGAGAGAGAGAGAGAGTGAGAGAGAGAGAGAGAGAGAGAGAGAGAGAGAGAGAGAGAGAGAGAGAGGAGAGAGAGAGAGAGAGAGAGAGAGAGAGAGAGAGAGAGATGGAGGGAGAGAGAGAGAGACAGACACAGAGAGACAGACAGAGAGAGAGAGAGAGAGAGAGAGAGCGAGAGAGAGAGAGAGAGAGAGAGAGAGAGAGAGAGAGAGAGAGAGAGAGAGAGAGAGAGAGAGAGAGAGAGAGAGAGAGAGAGAGAGAGAGAGAGAGAGAGAGAGAGAGAGAGAGAGAGAGAGAGAGAGAGAGAGAGAGAGAGAGAGAGAGAGTTCTGGCCAGTGGTGAACAGCATCATAGTGCCCTGTGCTTTAAAACATGCGCTAGGCTTTTTATTACCATAAGTGTAAGGTCTGAGGCCTTTCATTGATAAACAATTCATCAATTTGATCAGAGATTCGAAAATCCAGACAAATGTCTTGGAACAGAGGTGTTCAGACTATCGAGATGTGACTATTTAAAAATGGTGGATCCAGGTCACAATTTAGTGGTCTTGCGCTTAGGTTGCGAGACCTGGGTTAATGCGATCCTGGCAAAAGCTAGATCTGACTTTGCGTTTCTATAGAAGAACACTAAACATACATTTTCCCCACAAGATCCATCTACAAATGGGTACCAGCATGAGCTTTGGAGTATAAAAATCTGCAGATAGGTCCCAGGGTCCCAGAGAAAGGCATTTTTACTATAAACCTGACCCTTCTCGGTTATTGCACTACTGAATGGGGCAGTTCATTTCCTTTACATTGATACCATAAAAAAAGTTCACTATCGGTTCTTTCGTTTCATACAATTTTTTTTAGAAACGCTACCCGGCCTAACCTTTAACACATTGGTTGTAGCATAAAAGCCAGAAATTTTGTCTAAAGTATAACAAGTTGGTACTCATTTTAATTACTACAAAGTACTCTATCTTAAAATGTAATTTTGAGGAATTATTGTCAATATTAGTTAACATTGGCCAAAAATTATGGGAAACATTCAGCGCACCTGTTACAAGAAAAATGCCATACCGGCATGAATATAAGGGACCTGGAGCAGTCGAAATAGTGTCAACATGAAGTATTTGATAGCCTATCGAGATTGTATGATGTTTCAAAGTATTGTACTATTCTTTTCTAGGTTTAGAATGCAAAAAATCATTCAAATAACGTAAAAAAAAAAAAAAAATTGAAAATGCGATTTTCTCAAAATGTTACTTTTTGACAGTGATATGCGATATATGTTTTTATTCATTGCCTGATTGTCCCCAATTTTGGTGTACAGCATCTATAAAGCTGTTAAAAATTTCACCCAGTAACGATTTTGGATATCTCTTTTAGATGTTTGCAAAAGGAATTTTTTTTGTGATTAAATTTGCCAAACATTGGAAAGATTGCTATATGCATTTAAAAAAAATCATAAAATCAAACTTTTAATTTATCCATAAAAGCTACTGGGTGCTGCTAGATATTGAACCGAATAAGGTGTGTGCAAAGTTATAGCCGTTTGTTAAAAACTGAAATAGCCTATTTGAAATGAAGTTGTCGGTATTTTCGCAATGTAAATCCAAGATGGCCACGTTCCCATGGCAACCATATGATAAAAAAAATTCTTAATATTTTTTCAGCTACTTTAGACATGCTGAGTACAATAGTAGTGGTGAAAATTGTCTACATCGAATATTGAAAAAAAAATATGTTCAGGACCCGTCCCCCTCCCTTAAACTTAATAGACAGTCAAACACAAACAGTCACATGGATGCAGCACTTGGGGCCTTGGGCCTTTATCTAATTCTTCTTAGAGCCAAACAGGAGAAAACATTGACGTACCAATATTTAGCCATTGATGCAGTGCTGCTGTCTAAGCCTCTGGTGTTGTGAATTTCTAAACACTTGTCTATGAAGGCACGGCCTATGCTAATCTCTGTCTTCATCTCGGCCAGTTTGTGTTGAATAACCTGTCAAGAGTATTGAAGAGTATGAAATAAAATGTGTTAAATGAAGTCTGAATACACAAGAAATGCAAAGTAAAAGTAAATAACAAAACACACACTTACTAGCCATCCATCCTTAAACCATTCTATCGAAACTGTTGCACGTGTTTTGAACATTTCTCTAAAACACGGCTGTGCAGGCTTGTGCTTGTGCTATGAGCGTTCCTTTAGTTCGTCGGCCAGCGCGCAATAAATCACTTGTCAGTGATCACCCACGGGAATTCCCCGGCGTTTATCAGGTTTCCCCGTTATTGCGCTGATATCGGCGTGATATCACTTGTTTTGCCCTGTTATTCCACGAATGCCACTGAAGTGAACATCGTTTTCTCACTATCTCTGAACTATTATGTTTCCGTGCTTTCAGAGTGTGCTATTTCCATTGGTAGGGTGTTTTTCTTGAGTTACAGTGATTATTTTAAAATATGGTCTTTTTATCCACTAGACGATTAACCATCATTAGTTAATATCTAAATATCTTCACCTGGTTAGGCCAAACTTCATTTTCTTTGTTTCAATCAAATATGCTTTTTTATTGTTCTTTAATCTGTGAAAATCCTGCACTTAACCCACCCATATAAAGTGAGTTGTGAATATTTTTCTTATCTATAGCAGGATTTCCTTACGATGGCTCATTCCATTGTTTCACATAACAGTCTTGTTAATGACTTGTACCGTGCCTGAAAGTCTAGATGGTATGATGTGGAAAAGTAGAAAGATTAGATTATTAATTTTTACAATTATGATTTCTAAACAAAATGGCCTTTCTGGTGCCTGTGGTACATATCCTTGTCTCTGGTGTCTCATAAGAAAGAGTGAGATACTTTTTGAGCAAAACAATGAGGCGCTCAATAGATCTTTGACAGAGCTCCATAGCGACTACTAGAGATACATCCTACATGGTCAAGGCCTAAAGAAGCATGCATCTACATTCAACAACTGCATTCAACCACCAATACTCAACATTCCTTTACATAGAGTAGTACCTACCATACCTACATTGCTACCGGGAATTACTTTTAAACACCACATGCTTTTAGAGACTGCTGCAGGTGAAATAGACAGGTTTATATACGGAGATAGTGCTTGCAAGAATGAAGATGTCAAAAACTTTAAAACATATGGGGGTAATTGATCAAAACACAACAAATTAGTTGCTAGATCTAACTTTTTTCAATGTAACGTTATAGTGGCGTCTCAGTCTCAGGAAGAAGAAAAAGGGAATGGAAGACAAAATTTGAATTAGTTGCAAATGAATGAGAACGGCTAGAAAAAGCTGAGCTTAGTACACAATGTGGACCTATCTGCAGTGCTCTCGACAACATCTTACAGAAAAACTAAATCACACCCCAGTCATACCATAGTAGAAGTTTCATAGGCACAATCACTACCATCGGTATTTTACAAACCATGTGTATACACAGCTCACAAAACAAATCGTATCAAAAACATTGGAATGTACAGACAACGTGAACGTACTGGACAAATCATTTCAGATCAGAGATCAATTCAATAGAATCAATAACGCATTTAGTTAAGTTCATTCACTCATTTCACACACAAGGGCAATAGATGAAAACACTTTAGCTCTCATTAACACCAAAAAGACAAGTACATGAAACTACTGTAAATTGTTCCCTACAAGCATCCTTCCTAAACATTATATCTTAGAAAGACACTGCATTCCTTTAACTGAACAACACAGACTGGAGTTATGTTTATTAGGAACATGGCAGGAGCTTATTCATTCACCGGTTGCAAAACTAGAGAAGAGGGCAAATTCAATAAGAAATGAATCATCACAATTACACACAGTCATGAATACCAGCCTTTTACAAACATTACAACGATTACAATCACTAGGGCCACTGAAAAAGAAAAAAATCATAAAACTAAAACGTTATCAACACACACACTGTAGCATCTCTCACTACGGCTTTATTGTGCGGCAACTGTACATTTTATGTGGTGAACTGTGACCAAATATCTCACTCATTTAACGAAACACAATGAAGGGTATGTCCTTACAAACTGTTTGACAATATTTATCTATATCGCATAGCAATATGTTGCATAACATTATTGGTTTTCAAGGAAGCAGAAATAACATTACGTTTTTCAAGGAATGTTCATGTACTGGATGATACAACTATGCCTATAAAGACAGTAAGATGATGTCATTAAATACGTCAAACTTTGCCCGGTTTATACCTATTAATATGTAAGACAATGTCTGATTAAAACTGTGTCAGGAAAACAAATAAACTTTGATCTTTAGGTTTTTATTCAAATGAAAGTGTATTCTTCCGTCTTGTGGTGTTTGTAGTTGTTTTCAATAGGCCATGTTACACAACCTACGCCAAGAGTAACGGCATGCTTTAAGCGTGCCCCCACTGTGAACTCTCGCTGACCTCTCACTGAGGTCAACCTCGATGGTTGGAGAGGAACTAAACGAACGCTCCTGCACAGTTGAATATTGTCTTTCTCACTCAATTTACTTGAATTATTTGATATCAAATACTCTTAAGTATCAGTAAAAAGTTGGGATTTATATATAAGAGTGCCAGAGTCTGTTGAAGCGCAGTAAATTAGATCTTAACTTGAAGTCGAACTGAAGTGAGTGGGCTACCGGGATTTTCTGCTACTCTCAGTATGTTCAATAAATACCTGTGGAGTGTATACAACTGTACTTTGTATTCATTTGCATTAATTGCAGTATGCTTCACTGAATGCAGTTACTACGTATTTGATGTCTCAGAAGTTTTCATTCAAATTTTTGAGATAACAATGAAATTATAATGAATTTTGTGTTTTGTCGGAATATTTCAATGTTATTTTGGTTGGTGGTGAATTAATTAAATGTATTGGACTGCATAAATGTCCTTTACTTTCCTACTCAAGCACCGGTACAATACATAACAAAAACATTAAAGAGGGATCTTAAGCTTTGAAACTTGCAGTGAGTTGTGAACAAAATGCATTAGAATGAAGAAAACAATGTATGGATCAGCATACTTCCATGGTCTGACTGCTTCATACATTATGATATTATTATAAAATATGTACTTCTCAGGTACTGAGCTAAAAATAACAACATTAATTTTCAACAAAATGAAAATCAATACCTAATTATAATTTGATGTACATTATGAACAAAATTAATCTTTAATAATTTTCTACAGAATCAACCTTTCAGATACAAAATTTACAAATCATCAAGCAAAGGCCCATAGTTTGTTAATGTGATGTCTCAGGAGTGCTGAATCCTTTCCTGCCTAAAGGCCCTTCACAACTCTAGTATGTGTACCTAAATCCTCACTTCCTATTCCTATTCAGTCTGTGTGCCTAAGCAAAGGGACGCAACTTTGATGAAAAGTAAACCTTTAATTTTAGACTTAAACATCTTTCAATTTCGATGAAGAAATTATAAGAAACTAGAAAAGAAAATAAGCTTTCAGAAAATATATACTTTTATATAACTTTTATGAGCCTTTGATTGGCCTTAACTTTCATGAGTACGTCGTTAAATTAATTGAAAGTAATAGCGCCGCTTTGTATACTATCGCCATAAATCAAAAACGAAAGCAGATAAAAATATGCAGTTTTTTCCACAAAAGAGCTGGAAATGACGAGATTGTTGATTCAAGTCTCGCACACTGCGTGATCTTGTTGTTATGCGAGTACAAAGACAAAGAGTAAGCAAGAGACGCATTAGGCGCTTTAGGCATCAAGGCTAAGGTCGCATTCGGTAACAGTTGGCATCACGGCTGAGATTGCATTGGGTCGCAGTAGGCAGGAAAGGTTTAAAGTCTCATGCAAAAATCTAAAAAGTCTTGGCTGTTTCTTTGTGCAAATAAAAAACAAAAAGCAGACAAAAAGAAGAAAATAATACACAAATTAAATCACATTAAGTTTTTTTTAAGAGAAGTGTGACAGAAAAAAAAGCATCACAATAAGTACAATATTAGCCTTTGCGCAACAAATATTTTTCCTTGGGACACCATTCCACAAAACTAAAAGAATATGTCTCCATTTGGAAGTCTAAATTTTGTTTTAACTCAATTATAATATCATGCTGTGCACATAATTATTTGTTGACAAACATCATACTTGCAGCTTAGAGAGTGTCTTGCCAAAAGCCTTCCTCTCTCTCACATACTTTCTTGTTTCTTCAAACATCCACTCAGACGCAGCCATTGCTATTATGGCAATGAGGAGACGCTCCTGAGGAAGCTCCTGCATCAGGTAGTAAAAGCCCTTATTCTCTTTACCTAGGAGAGCTGATTTGGGAAGCCTGACATCTTCAAAGAAGAGCTCTGCTGTATCCTTAAGAAGAGAAATAAAAAAAATTAAAAAAAACAAACACTCCATATACCATCTAGTTACCCTGAAACAAACAAACAAAAAATCTGCTCCAAAGAACTTACATAACATTCTGAATACATTGAGAAAAAAGGAAAGGAAAAAATAAAGGAAGGGCATAGAACTGGTCATTATGTTTAAAAAAAAAAAATGATAAAAAAAACAAAACAATAAAAAAATTATTAGTAACAGAGGGGCATCACCCACACAAAACATAGGAAAAGAGGGTTGAGAAAGAGGCGTTAGCCAAATTCGTAATGGCCATTAGTTGTTATAGCTGCCATTACAATAACCAGCACTGCTTGAGTGATTTTTTTCTTTGTTTCCTCCACTCACTTTCATTCTCATCCCTGCCCATGGCATAGCATTTCTGGTCTAGCAGTTAACAGCTGTACTCAAGACTGAAGACAGGGGTTCAGATCCTAGTTTCAGTAGAGGCCCTATGTTGTGTCCCTGTAAAGACAAGGTATGTCTCCTTAGTCTACCCTGGTAGGCTGTGCATCCTACAATTGACCAGTGTCATCTTCGAGCAGTGATTTTGTATCCCATGTTTCACCTTACACAACAGAAACCAAGATAGGCTCTGAGTTATTCATACTTCAACAAAGCCTTGTACAAACCTTACACTGTCCTTTAGAATAACTCTCATCTCACTGTCATTACTGTAAATACGTAGAGTTTAGTATTTCATTTCATTGCACATACTTTTATATGCAATATTTATCTGTTATTTATAAATACAGCATATATCAGATGTTTTCCGTAGCTATAGGAATTTAGAAAAACAAAATCCGCAAAAAGAAGAAAGAAAAAAACAAGAAAGTACAGGGACTTACCTGAGCTTTGAGGCCCATCTTCTTCAATTTTTTGCCTTTGATAAAACCCTTCATGCCTTCCTCCACAAGGAAAAGACTGATGCCATGGGCAGCACTTTTGGCACCTGGGTCTGTGACAGCTACCACTATGACTAGGTCACACATGTAGCCGTTGGTAATGAAAACTTTGCTGCCGTTCAGAATATAATCATCCCCATCCTTCTTGGCATTAGTGCGAACACCTTGCAAATCACTGAAGACAAGACAAAACTAAGAAGTAAGAAATCGATATCGCAGAAACAAAGGTCATAAGTTTCAGAGACAGAAATTTTCTTCAACTAGGTGCTGATGTCCATAGCATATCAAACTGTATGCTTCCATCAAGAAATTTGGTCAGCTCACAATGCAAAAAACTAAATTTGCATAAAGTACAGAATGCTTCAGATCTGAATAAACATCTGGATTTCAGTAAAGAAGGATATTAACAAGAGTTAAGAAAAAATCATGCATATATGAAACAGACCTCCAAAAGCAGTAAGATGGCTTTTAATGAAATTGCTTGCCGCACGTTACATGATATAATAAAAGCATGGTTACAGATATAAGTTCATAGGGAATAAACATCAATTGTTAGTTTCAAGTGATCATTATTACCTTCCAGCACCTGGTTCTGTCATGGCTATCGCTCCTATGCATTTGCCTGCAGTCATTGGAGGGATGAACTTTTCTATCTGTTCCTTGGTTCCATGGTGAGAGATGTACGGCATGATAATGTCAGAGTGCAGTGACCAACCCACACCATTGGCCTGAGCATAAGCTCTATGGAAGAAATTTATAAATTTCACTTAGAACTGAGTGTTCCAGTCAGCATGCATGTTTCCAACATATATATATTTATTCATGGAGCACACAGTACAAAGATTTGATGAGGATATAACTTCCGTGTTTGTTTAGTTACAGAACAATATTTATTTAACGAGGTCCCTTGAATCAATTTTCTTTACTTTCCCTAAAACCTAAGTTAAAACAAAAAACAGACAAATCCTATACTTTCAATTGATACCTGAAGTTATTTCTTTTACATGGAGCCGAAAAATGAAAAATCACCAAAAGAATCCTGTCTAACCTACAAACATTCTTTAACAGATGTCTACGAAACATCCTCGTAATCTGCAGGCCAGAAATCATTACAAATAAAGATCTGAGACTAAGAACAAAATGGAATCCACATGACCACAGAAAAAAAAAGAAAGACCAAGGAATAGCTGGGGAGAGAGCTGAGAGGGAACTGAAAAACCTGGGGATGACTTGGAGGGAGGTAGAAAAGATGGCACAGGACAGAAATCGCTAGAGAACTCTTATTGATGACCTTTGCCCCATTAGGGGTAACAGGGCATAGTGATGATGATGACAAACTAAATGATATCAGCTGAGGCATATTGCTATAGCTAATTAGATATACATAAATGACTATGATATAAGATTGACGTAAAATGATCTTACTGTTCTTCCAGGACAACAGCAGCCATGAGGAAATCCCCGCCGAGTCCACCATATTCCTCACTGGTGTTTACTCCGAGTAAACCCATCTCTCCAGCACGTTCCCAAATCTTTAAGGAAAAAAAAAATAATGATATCATAGTAAAAACAATGATCAAAATATTATAAAATATATTTCTTTAAAAAATACAATTGTCACCACCTGAGAATACGTTGTAAACAACTGCACACAACCTTCAAGATATCTGTTGTACTATAAAAGCCAGAAAAGGTGTCTAAAATATTGCAAATTGGTACTCATTTTAGTCACCACAATGAACTCAATCCAAAAACTCAACTTCTGCAAATTGTGCTGAGCATCGCTGTATGATTGCTAAGAAACTATGTGACATATTCCGTGCACCTGTTATCCAAAGGTGCCATCTGACATATAAGGGAGCTGGGACAGTTGAAACAGGGTCGACAAGAAGCAGTTGAGAGCCTCTCAAGGTTCTATGGCATTTTAAAGCATTATCCAACTCCTTTCTAGGTTAATGTGAGAATAAAACAATAAAATAACCAAACAAAAGTTTCAAATCGATTTTTTTTCAAAATGGACTAATTTTTTGTTGGTTTTCTCAATCTACTTCTACAATTTTCAACGGATTCTTTTGAAATTTTGTATATGGCTGCTTTATATCATGAGTGAAAACTAGTTTTATGGGATCTTTGATATCTTCCTTACTTTATGAGAAATTCATGATCTTTGGTGGAAAATTTTGGAGAGAAATAACTTCCTTTCAAACCTCATGTTTTCAAAATTTGTCTACAAACCATAGAAAATTGATAGGATAATGCAAGAACATTGGTTTGAAGTTACTATGGGCAAAATTATAAACATCTATAATGAAAGCTGTAGGATCGTATTGTTTTTTTGAAAAATACTTTCTTTTTGTTAACCAAATTTCCATAACAAGTACATTTTCAAAAATGAATTTCATAATTTTCTTCCTCTTATCTAGTCATGCTGATTTCATTGATGAAGCTGAAAATGTGTTCAACTAAAAATAATCCCTCTCTGGATTCCCTTCTCAATTTAAACCATAAAAGAACCTGAGTATTGATTATTTTGTTCTATACGAATTCTTTTAAGAAACGATACAGGCCTAATCTTCAAAATATCTGTTGTGTTAGAAAAAACAGGAAATCTCAAAAGTATTGCAAGTTGATACTCATCTTAATCATCACAATGTAAAAAATATACTTTTTATATGACATATTTCGCACAATGTTATCAAAAAGGTTCCATCCGACATTAGTGTAAGGGAGTCGGAGTCGAGGCAGTTGAAACAGTGTCGACAAGAAGTAGTTGAGAGCCTCTCAAGATTGCATGATGTTTCAAAGTATTTATGTATTTATCCTATCATTTTCTAGGTTTGTATGAGAAAAAACATTCAAATAAGAGAAAAAATAGTTTCACATGCAATGTTTGCAAATTTTTTCTTTTTACAATGATTTGCTATCTACTTTTATTATTTATAGTATGACTGCCCTCAATATTGAGCCTCTATGAAGCAATACAAAATTTCACTGCATAGAATTTTGATAACATTTCAAATTTTTGCAAACAGCTTTCTTTGTGTGCTGAAATTTGCCCAAAAAATGGAAGAGTTGCTACACATACATTTTCAATAAAGTTATAAAATTAAAGCCGTTGAATTTATCAAGAATCTCTACTGGGTGCGGTTAGAAATTGGATTGAATAACATGTGTGCAAAGTTACAGCCAAATCTGTTAAAAACTGAAAATGCATATTTGAATTGAAGTTAGTGGTATTTTGGGAATAAAAACAAAGATGACGGTGTTTCCATGGCAATCATTTTTCTCAGCTAATTTAGCTGTGCTCAGTTCAATAGTAGTGGTTACAATTGTCTATTTTAAAGACTATAAAAATCCTGTTCAGGACCCGCCCCCTCCTTAAAGGATTTCAGGTAAAAGCCGACAAGTTTCGTTTAGAAAATTTGAAAGGTAGTGAATCAAAAATTTGTTATACCTCTCTGCTCACTTGACCATTAGCTTCCCACCTGTTGACAGAAAATACAAATATGCATTTTGAAGACATGTGAGTTAATATTCTTTCTGAAAGTAAAGTCCACAAACCAATATCTATGAAAAGAATTGAGTTACAATCCATTTGATCAAAATGCTCGGAGAAAATAACATGAAAAATAGAAGAAGACATAAATATCAAGAGACTAAATTATTTGGTCCACTCAGGTTTAATTTGGTTAGAATTATGACCAGTGTGACACAAGTTTCAAAAGTATCATGGCTTCATGACATTTGGATACTTGATTCTATCAAGAATGAAACATAAAAAATGGATAAATATAACCCCATCACTTTTCTTTGAGTTTGAGCTTCACATACATGCTGATGATAGCAACACAGCAATATGGATTTATCTCATGCACAGCTTTCTTTAAGTTTTGTAGACTAATGGTAGCCTTGGAAACTGTTTTACACTTCCCCATCCAGTGATACAGGCGTTTACCCTAAAAAAAGCCCCCTCTCCTTCCTATCCCCAATTTCATCTTTATCTTAACCTTTCAATAAGAGCAACTCATATCCTTGTGCCAGTAGGGGAATTATATTAACTGGGATCATTTGATCTTCATTGAAGCAAAAGGAATGAACACTGATAAATGGGAGAAAAATATAGATAGCAGAATAAGTGAATAATGCAGAAGAGTACACAAAATACCAATAACATCCTATAATATAAAAGTAAAAATTACAAATAGTATGACACTTTAATCTGTTTTCTAGGATGCTTCCATACAAAAAAAATCATATTTATATTTTAAGCCTTTCCATACTCGTCATTATGAGGCTGGACTTCTTCCTGAAAAAACTTGCGAGCTGTTTGACGAAACATGTCATGATCCTCCGTAAAAATCTGCCGAGTTCCAAAGTCCAACAGTGAAGACGCCTGACATGGTTCAGGCCTGAAATGACTGTCACTGAAAGAAATCATTTTTAAGTTTTAGCATGGGCATGATGTTTTTGTTTTTCTTTTATGACTAATCTTTCTTTTGTGTTCATTTAATTTCCTTCAAAATAATTCCTTTTCAGAATATGCAATATCCTTGATCAAGTTATTGGATCACGGCTGTGCAAGAGCGTTCCTTTAGTTTCTCATCGAGGTTGACCTCGACGAAAGGTTAGCGAGTTTGCAGCGGGCGCATGCTTAAGCGTGCCGCTACTCTCGGCCTAGGTTGTATAACATGGCCTGTTTAAAACAACTACAATTTACAAACAATACAAAACGGAAGAATATACTTTCATTTGACTAAAAACATAAAGCTAAAAGTTTACTTTTAATCAGACATTTTCTTACATGATAACTATATTAATAGGTACAAACCGGGCAAAATTTTTACATATTTAATGACAGCATCTTACTTCTTTCATGTTGATTTTTGCACATTTTGCTACATTTTGTTTTGTTTTAAAGTATACAGTAAGAAAGAAGAAGAATTTACCGTTTTAACTGTAATTACTGTAATCCCCCCCCCAATCATTACAAAACACAACACAGGCTACAGGGTGATCCATCTCAAAACCTAACCCAACTTACAAACAATGAATTAGAAGCGGATGGCATGTCGATCTAATTGTAGTAGGCTACAACAACAAATAGATCTACATGATGTCAAGAAATAAACTGTCATTGATTAGTTATTCACTCGACCTTCGACCTTTGACTTTGACCTGTCTTGGCCTCGTTACGATCATGGCCGCCATTTGCAAGGGTGTAGTCTATCGGTTCAATCAGTGATCAAAATGTGTCGAAATTCAATCAAAATGGTATCAAATTATAGGGTTTACACCCATTATAATCTGACCATTTGACAAGGAGTCTTACTGACTGAATCAATCAGTGATGAAAATGTGTAGAAATTGAATTCAATCAAATGGTATCAAATTATAGGGTTTACACCCATTATAATCTGAAACTGACTGAATCAATTGATCAGTGTAGTCGATAATCCGAAAAGAAGGCTGAGAAAGTAGTGTATGGTCCGATTAACCATTTTTGGCTATTAACCCGATTAAGATCTGAAAGACTGAATCAATTGGTCCGAATCATCAGGCTGGGTCCGGATTAACCATTTTTGGCTATTGGGACCCGGGGTAGAGATCGCAGCAAGAGCGAAGTCAGCAGGCTGGGTCCGATTAACCATTTTTGTCTATTGGGCACCCGGGTCCGAATAATCACAACATATATCAATGGAAGAAATCCAAACAGCTATAAGAAAAGTGAAATATGCTAGATCCAAACAGCTATAAGAAAAGTGAAATATGCTAAATCTTGACCTAGAATCTAGGCCTTATCATACTACTAAAAATGATTCACTTCAGCGGGTATAAAGTTCGATCATTATTGACTTCGGAATCAGAAAAACAAAAGGTAATCTAAAATCTTCATCCGATGTTACCTTCGTGTTGAACTCGGATCAGGAGTTGAAGACAGCAAGCGTATATGATTTCCTAAATTTTTGGTCTTGTGAACTGACGCACGAAAAGCAAGTCGGGAGAAAGCCATGGTAATTCTTTCTTGAACTTGTGATGGTTTTGCTGGCTTTGGCCCCTGACCTGTCTTGATTCTCGACCTAGAGCTAGAGCTAGATCTTCTGGATCAGAGTTTAGTTGCTTAGGATATTTGGGCAGGGCATCGTTCTTCCGGGAGATCCAATATTAGTATCGATAATAATTTCAAAATCAGCAGCCATGACCATAAATCGAAAACATTCACTTATAAGTTTATTTGTAATCGAGTCCACAATTCTCAGAAAATTTGATTCTGAAGACAGACTCGCTTGTGCTCTTTTCCTCAGAGACAGAGCGCCGTCATCTGATAGGGACACGTAATCTAGTTATACGTAATCTCCTTATTATGACATAATCGTAGGGCTTGTTAAACAATTTATAACTACAGTATTTCAATCTGTATTATCATGTAGACACAAGTCTCTGGTCTCTCCCAAGTTTTCGTTTATCACCGTTAGGATAATGAATGTGCTTGTGTTATATCATTACAGGCGGTTGCCCTTGTAGTGGTGTCCTTGGGGAGCAGAAAAAAGATCACTATATTCGTAGTTCAATACAACCGTTTGACTACAATTTCATACATACATACAGGCATACATACGTTCATACATACATACATATATACATACATATCATAGCATATGTGGGCAGATGACACCCAAACTATAAAGAGGCTGTGCCATCTGATTGTACTTCATCTGTAGTGACCATTGAACAGTGTATCTCTGTCAGGGATTGGATGGAGGAAACCTCAAACTAAATCAATAAAAACAACAACTGAGGTACCATTATCAGGCTCTGCGTAATCAAATAGAATATGATTGATTTAAATCCCATTCACATGGCTGATGTTGACACTAATTTCTTAGAGAAAGCAACAAACTTGTGATTTATTCTAGACAACAGACTTTCCATGAATCAGATAAACAATGTGACGTCGGTGCCGCACGAAAAGCGCGTAAGTCTGGACTGTTCAAAATTGCGTTTTTCATATCGACAAGATCTCCAGAATTCATTCCATAATCTGGTATCAATATCAATTGTATTAAACACGTAGTTTTATAAAAGGAACTACACAACGTTCGCTTATGTCCACGCGTGTCATTTTTTATTACCTGAAAACCATGCACGTCCATCATCGATAGGCAGAGAGAACACACTTTTGTTTAGACGTGCTGGTTAGGCCTTATTTGTTGTTAAGCATAAAAAACCCAACTATTTTTTGATCGAAGCTAATGGTATAGTCCATCACATGATTGTAAATGCAAGAGTAATATGTCGCTAATATGAAATAAATACAGGATTTTAACTATACAATTATGCTTTCCACTGCCTATTGATTCCTTGTTGGATTTACGTTCATGTAGAGGCGACAGTTTTGACAGGTTATGTCATACTTGAGCTTGTTTTCGTCACGTCACATAGTTCATTTAAAAGTCAATAAATTCAGTCACCGTCTTGTTTTATCTTTAAAACTATAATCTCGATAATATGTCTGCATTTCTGAAAATCTTAACTTTTATGTTTCAAAAATCACTGGTACATCAACTGGTTTTACCATATTCAAAATCAATTAATTTAGTATACTTATAATCGTAAGAAGAAGAAACCATTTGTATTGAACATGACTGTACTTCTTGTTTGACCACTTGTCTAGAAATCTTTTTATTTGAAATGTGCCCATTTCCTTCCCATCAGAATACCTTAGGGCTATTGCTTTCAGTCTTTAACTCTGAAAAAATACTTCAAATTCAGCTCTAGCATTATCTTTATGAGATGTATAAATATATAGACGTATCCTCGAATAGAACATTTTCAGACTTTTCTTTCACTTACTGACCTCTTAATGTCACTTAATTTATAGGTGCTGAGGCAGATCCTATAATTATACATAAAGGTAAAAAGTTAACAGAGGGTATAGTTTACAAAATCACCAATGATGATATCAATGTTCATGATGATGATGAGGATCATTATCATATTATATAAGTAGGAGGTGATAGTGCGGACGCTAATGTGCAACAATTGTAGTCCTGATTTGATGCTGATACACACTTGTATCTGGGGCGGGTGAGGTGCGTCTTGAGCGTGTTCCCGAGGAATCCAACATCGGAACTACCATTGCTATAATACTCAGGACCCAAGTCTGATGCTGACAGCCATATCACTAGACCACCAAGCACACAGGAGATAGATAGGTAAAGTATTGCATTGATAGAACGATGGGTGGGTGAATAGATCGTTCATATGTAAGGACTGGGAGATGTATGGATAGAACGATAGATTACTGACATTCGTTAGTTTCTTCTCTGGTAGCAATAAATGCTGGTGAGGAATCAATTGCAGACATTGCTGTTTTGTTATACGACCCCGCTGGTAACCATGCTGGTGACGGATCAGTTGCTGACAATCAATAATTGTTGTACAACCCCACTATTATCTAAGTTGTTGTATAACCCCACTATTAGCTATACTGGTAAGGCATCAGTAGATGACATTGGTGAGTTGTTGTGTAACCCCACTGTTAACTATGCTGGTAAGGCATCAGTGCTGCTGACATTGGTGAGTTGTTGTATAACCCCAATGGTAGCTATACTATTCCGACATCAGTAGCTGATAATGGTGAGTTGTTGTATAACCCAACTCGTAGCCATACTGTTGAGACACCAGGAGCTGACATTGGTGGCTTGTTGTATAACCCCATTGGTAGCCATATTGTTGAGATATCAATTGCTGACGGTGGTGAGTTACTGTATGACCCTACTGACAGCTATGCTGGTGAAGTATCAGTTGCTGACATTCAAGGTCTGGTGTGCGACCCCACTCGTAACTATGGGGATGAGGCATCGGTAGCTGACATTGGTTAGTTGTTGTATTACCCCACTAGTAGCTATGCTGGTAAGATATCAGTTGCTGAAATTGGTGAGTTCTTGTATGATTCCCACTGGGAGCTATGATCGTAAGGCATCAGTTGCTGACATTCAAGAGTTGCAAGACCCCACTGATAGCTATGCTGGTGAGACATCAGTTACTGACATTGGTGAGTTGTTGTATTGCCCCACTGATAGCCATGCTGGTGAGACATCAGTTACTGACATTGGTGAGTTGTTGTATTGCCCCACTGATAGCCATGCTGGTGAGACATCAGTTACTGACATTGGTGAGTTGTTGTATTGCCCCACTGATAGCCATGCTGGTGAGACATCAGTTACTGACATTGGTGAGTTCTTGTATTGCCCCACTGATAGCCATGTTGGTGAGACATCAGTTACTGACATTGGTGAGTTGTTGTATTGCCCCACTGATAGCCATGCTGGTGAGACATCAGTTACTGACATTGGTGAGTTCTTGTATTGCCCCACTGATAGCCATGTTGGTGAGACATCAGTTACTGACATTGGTGAGTTGTTGTATTGCCCCACTGATAGCCATGCTGGTGAGACATCAGTTACTGACATTGGTGAGTTGTTGTATTGCCCCACTGATAGCCATGCTGGTGAGACATCAGTTACTGACATTGGTGAGTTGTTGTATTGCCCCACTGATAGCCATGCTGGTGAGACATCAGTTACTGACATTGGTGAGTTCTTGTATTGCCCCACTGATAGCCATGTTGGTGAGACATCAGTTACTGACATTGGTGAGTTGTTGTATTGCCCCACTGATAGCCATGCTGGTGAGACATCAGTTACTGACATTGGTGAGTTCTTGTATTGCCCCACTGATAGCCATGTTGGTGAGACATCAGTTACTGACATTGGTGAGTTGTTGTATTGCCCCACTGATAGCCATGCTGGTGAGACATCAGTTACTGACATTGGTGAGTTGTTGTATTGCCCCACTGATAGCCATGCTGGTGAGACATCAGTTACTGACATTGGTGAGTTGTTGTATTGCCCCACTGATAGTTATGCTGGTGGGACATCAGTTACTGACATTGGTGAGTTGTTGTATTGCCCCACTGATAGCTATGCTGGTGAGACATCAGTTACTGACATTGGTGAGTTGTTGTATGACCCCACTGATAGCTATGCTGGTGAGGCATCAGTAGTTGACATTGGTGAGTTGTTGTATGACCCCACTCGTAGTTATGCTGGTAAGGCATCAGTAGTTGACATTGGTGAGTTGTTGTTTGACCCCCAGTTATGATAGCTATCAGTAGCTGACATTAGATATCCCCACTGATAGCTGCTGAGATATCAGTTGCTGAGTTGTTGTATTGTCCCATTGTTAGCTAAGCTGATAAGATATCAGTAGCTGACATTAATGAGTTGTTGTATTGTCCCATTGGTAGCTAAGCTGATAAGATATTATCAGTAGCTGACATTGATGAGTTGTTGTATTGTCCCATTGGTAGCTAAGCTGATAAAATATCAGTTGCTGACATTGGTGAGTTGTTGTATTGTCCCATTGGTAGCTAAGCTGATAAGATATCAATTGCTGACATTGATGTGTTGTTCGACCTGACTGGTAGCTATGCTTGTGAGACATTAGTTGATGAAATTTGAGAGTTGTATGATCCCATGGGCAAGATTTTATTATCAGCTTGATGCGTCTGAGAATGGCCATTCAGCTTCTGTTCCAATGAAAAGAAGGAACCGCTAACACAGAACTGAGGCCACCTCATTTAACTAACTCAAGATTGAAAAACTGGGCAGTGGACAGTGTATAAGACAATCCCACCATCCATGAGTCTCCTGCTGCCTTGCAGACGAGTCTTAGCTGACCAAAGGCTAAGGGACTTAATCCGGACAGAAAACAACTTGCTACCTTGCAGGTCGGTCTTCGCTAACCAAAGGCTAAGAGAGTTAACCCTGACAGAAAATAACAAAACCTGGTAGGGGGCCTCAAGGTGGCAGTCCCACCATCTACCTAGGGTATAGTAGGCTGATTCCCTGCTTATCCAAAACCAAACTTTCTTGCTTTATCAGTTCCCATTTTCCCTTTCGGTGTATGGGTTCAGGTGCCCGAGATGATCTTTCTGCAGGATGCCCTATGCTGGCATTTTTTGTTTCCTTCCAAAAATGTTAAATTTTCTATTCTTCAATGCCTCTTTTATATCTTCTTACCACTTTATCCGAGGTCTGCCTTTTGGTTTTTTACCTTCAAGCTATTATATTGTCGTTCATTCTATTTACATGCCCAAGCCATCTCAATTGATTTATTTCTATCTTAATTTTTATGCCACCTACTTTGGTTTGATCTCTTATTGTTGTGTTTCTGATTTTATCTCTTTTAGTTTTCCCTACTACTCTTCTTAGATATTTCAAGATACTCTACTGTCTTCTCTACTGTCTAAGGTCCAGGTTTCACTCCCACAGAGGAGAGTAGAACAATAAACTGTGTTGTATACTGCCATTTTGGTTTTTGTTGACAATTCTTGTTTACCTATAAATGCCTTTTCTAGATGGTTATATATTGCACTTGCCTTTTGATTCTCTGGCTGATTTCTTTTCTTAGTTTTCCCCTGAGTGAATCATTACTCCTAGGTAATTATAGCTTTGAACTTGTTCTAAATTCTCCCTGCCCAATTTAAGATTTTGTGTTTTAACTTCCCTAGTTACTAGCATTGTTTTGGTTTTCTTTGCCTTTACTCTCATTCCTCTTTTCTTTAGTTCATTGTTCATAATGTTGATATTCGACTGAAGATCATTTTCTGTTTTTCCAAACAGAACTAAATCATCGGCAAATGAAAGCATTGATATATTTACTGGTTTGAGCTTTCACATACCTACATTCATTTTCTTCATTTTTGAGAATGCCTTTGCGACTGAATCCATACATGTGACAAACAAAAGAGGACTTAGGACACAACCCTGTCTTACCCCTATATCTACATCAATTCTGCAGATATGTTTCCAGCTACTCTCTCTCTCTCTCTCTCTCTCTCTCTCTCTCTCTCTCTCTCTCTCTCTCTCTCTCTCTCTCTCTCTCTCTCTCTCTCTCTCTCTCTCTCTGTTCCCTCTTGTGTTCACTTTCACACATACACACACATACACACACACACACACATATATTTAGTAGAACCTAGTATCCTATTAGCTATTATATGAAAATAATATTTTGTTGCAGCATAAAATTAAGTCGTATGGAGTGTCAGCTTACTTGTTTTGTGAGTCGTATTCCAAGAAATTTGCATCTTCTGTCCTGTGAATTTTGGTGAAGGGATCGGGGGGGATATCTTGGATATCATCTTGCGTAGGATATCTTTGAACATTATTTTAGTTTTCTTGTATGTTTTGGCATGTTAGAAAGTTGTGTTGTTCGGTTTCCTGGATCTGTTTGTTACAAACCTGGCATCTTATGAGAGTATTGTATTTGTTTGCTTCTCTTTCGGATGTGGGTGTGTTATTGTAGACTAATCTATATGAAATTTCTCCAGTTATTGGTGTTATGTTGTATTTGTTATCAAAAGTTATGTCATGATTGTCTACATTGAAGCGGTGAATGTTTTGTTGTATGAGTTATTGGTAAATTGCCTTAGTTGTTGTATTGAGCATATGGGCATTAAATTGTTTGTATATTTCGATCATGTGCTTGTGAAATACTAAGGGTGAGCCTATGTAGTGGGGTGTATTGTTGTTGAAGGGGATATGTTTCCTTTGTGTGTATCCTAGATAGTATAGTGCGAGTGGATGTTGTTGTAGATTTTTGATGATATCACGTATGTATGTCAATCTTTGTGTATCATTTATCAATTTTAGTTCTGATGTCTTGTAAGTTAAAACCTCGTCTCTTCTTTGGTTTTATAAGAGTTGTATGTCGTATGCGGTTTGGGTTCAGTTGGGGAAAAAACGTGCGAATTAATGTGTTTAATTTATGTACAACACTTTGGGGAGTTATGTTGACTGCGCTTAAATAGAGCAGTTGTGGTATGACGTGCGTGTTGATTATAATTGTACGGCCAAATATTGTGGTTGCTTTATATTGGTATGTTTCCAGTGTTTGTTCTATTTTGTGAATTTTTTTTCCTGCCATGTTTTCAAGATGTTGACTTCTGGGGTTGTTATTGGAGCGTATTCCGTATATTTTCATTTCGTTAGTGTGTTGGATGTGGGTGTGCAAGTTTCATTTGTGTTTCCATTTCCCCAAGCCCATTATTTGTGACTTGTTGACGTTTATTTTTGCTCCACTCGCTTTGCCATACACTTCAAAATCTTCTAGTAAATGTTTCATGTCGGTGTTTTTGTTGATGATAGGTGTTGTGTCGTCAGCATACGCGAACATTTTCTTATCCCATACGTTTGGGATATTTATGGTTGTTATTTCTTTATTTTGTCTTATTTTTTTTAACAGTGGCTCTAATCTAAGTATGTAGAGCAGCGGTGAAAGGGGACAGCCCTGTCTTACTGATCGTGTTAGTTTGAGAGTATCATAGCGTATGGTTACTGTTTAGTTCTATGTAGTGAGGCACGGTCTCCTCGTGATCGTGGACCAAAATCCACCTGTCGCTTGCACCTCTGGCCTTGGAGGTGATTAAAGGTTTTGCTTTTTGTTTATTTTGCAATGGCCCTCATTGTTTCGTGTTCTATTGTTGGAGGGGTCCAATGTACAAAAGTCACCACCTCTTGTTTGCGTATATCAGAGATATCCCATTGGAAGTCTTCCCAATCGAAATTTTGCCCGTGAGGGTTTATTCTTTCGACAGCACGGGGTAGTAGCTTGAAATACCACTCCCCGGCCTTTCAAATCTATAAATTTGTAAAATTTCTTCCATGTGATATCCAAAGTATCCTGTCAGGATAATTGCAATACCTGAATGGTATGCTATATATTATGCTTTCTTTCCTTTTAATTTCATAATAAAAGTATTTTCGTGAGTATCCTCTCCGAAAATACGTTCACATGATTCATCATTGATGGTCAATGATATCGGTTTACAGTTCATGGTTAGGCTATAAGAGAGTTGTACTCACTTAGTTTTGTGAAATCCTAATGGAAGACACAAAAAATCCTGGAAAAGGCAAAATGATCCTACAAAGTTTGCTTTGTTCTTGCCATCGTGGACGAAGTCTTGTCTATTTACTATGTTTGTGACATTTATTTTAGGTGTGTATTGTGCTTTTTTTCTTTTTACGCTATACTTTATACCATTCTAAGGCAACTATAGAAATAACCGGTTTGTGGTCTGGCGTTTGTTGTGAGATGTTTACGTCTTCTTTGACCGATAATGTAATCAATTTAGTTGTAAATATTCATGATGTCTCCTGTTTGTGTGTTGTGTCTTTGGCCAACCCATGCTGTTTGATATCTGGATGGGTAAGGGAAAGCACTATTTGTGATGAACATGTTATTGCTTTCACATAATTCTAAGAGTTTACTCCGTTTTTTATTTCTTTGCCCTTTCGAATATTTTCCAATGCTGGTGTCTCTCTCTTCACATTTTCCAATCTTGGCATTGAAGACTTCAGCTAGTATTAGGAATGTCTTTTTTCCAATGTCATTTATTGTGCTATCAAGTTCATTGTAGAGTGTTTCTGGTGGGTGTTTAAGACTTCGTTCTGTTGTTTTAAAGATTGCATACTTGTGTTGCTTTTGTTTGGGCCTACTTCTGTATTGAGTTGTAACACGCAGTTGCAGTCAGAGACTCTCCAGACCCGATGTATTCTATCTACTTAGGAAATCTCAGTATAGGTAGTTCCAGCTATCTACCCATTTATTAATTACAAATGAAGAAACCACATACGCAGAATCTTGAAGTTGATGGGAAGGATATCAAATGTCCACTGTTAAAATTGACATCGATGCCTTTGTTAATGTTTGTCTCCTGTATACATAGCACATCTATATTGTAACTGCTTACGGTATCGGCGAGTTGTTGGCTAGTTTCCGATTGCAATGTTCGAACATTGAATGTGACTACTTTAAACGTCTCAAATATTTGTTTCATGTCCTAAATAGCGTCCAGAATAATAAAATAAAAATAAAATAGGAAGTGTTGCACATATCACACGTGGAATATCTGTTAAGTAGATATGCAGACTAAAGGAAGACACTTGTCATACCTCCTCACTCTGTAATGACATATCTAATAAAAAGGGAAGTAAAGACATTCCTTTCACACGATCCCTCAACAATGCAAGAACCATGAATTCATTACTTAGATTAATAGACGACTTTAATGACGGGAAAGGATCTTTATATATGTATAGACATCTAATCATATTAATATTATGGATAGTGAAGTAAAAGGGTAGAAGAGGAGATGCATTAACTAAATGAAATCAACGGAATAAATTAATTGAATAGTGAATCCATTGAATGAATTAAAGAATGAATCGTCAATGGATGAAACAATGAATGAGTCAATTAATACATCAATAAATGAATCAACCAATGAAAGAACACAAAAAGAAAGGACTAAAAATAAACAAATACATCAACTGCAATGAAACGACTAGATGTAAAATACTACATGTACTTACAGATTTTGGGGTACAACCTGAATTTTAAAGTTAATGGGAAAGGAATAAATCTATCGTGGGAATAAGGTAACTTATTCAGGAATACGTGTACGGGGAAAAGATGGAGGTAACTGTCAAACAAATTAACAGCAGGCTAACTAACTGACCAAAACACTATTCATGTATTGGATATCTAAATGACTAAAACATTGCCTAAGTCTCAAATGTCACTTCTTTTTTTTTTACGTAAGTTAACCCAGTGTTCTGTAATCTAGTAAGAAGAAAACAAACACCGTCCTTGAACTACATAATTATGTCTATTAATCTTAAATCGTCCGTCTCTGAAATAACAATAATATTTGATTACAATCCATTCTTTCTGCCTACGCTATCCTCTAGCACAGTCACAGGGGTGATTCCGCTACTTGACTTATTCATGGGCTAAGTAAGTAGAGGTGTACAACTTGTAACTTACAGCAAGTCCCGATGACTACCGGTCTGTTCACAACAAAGAAAACTATTTAGACTAGCGTCTCTCTGTTCGTTGCGACCGCGTAAGGACGCATAATAAAATGAACTGTGGAGTAAGACAACTCCAATGGATACTATTGTCAATCCCCGACTGGAATGATACAGTGAATAATATAACACAGCTCATTATATTGCCCTCTGTGTTGGGACTCGAACACATTCAGGAATAAACTTGCTGCACTCAAGTTACGTCGGTAGCAATAATCTTTATTACTCTGCGTAATTTATAAAAATAAAACAAGAATCACCTACAATCAATCTGCTAGACTTCGGAGCGTTCCTCAGTTCTAGACGTTGAATATTATGTAGTACGAAGACAATATCTTTAACATGCGAAGACTCGCTTAGGTCTAACGTTTTTCCTCGCATGGACTCCCAGATGGAAAAGTAATGTCTAAAATACACCTTCCCGTATTTACCTGGTTTACTTTCTATGCTGTCTTACTCGAAGGGCGCCAGTGAGATCCTTGCCTTTGACTTCCCCCCCCCCCCCCCCAATGTCTGGAGACAATTGATGCGGATATTGGATTAAGAGGTGCACATACATGCCATTATGTGACGTGTAAATATGTCATCCAATGGCAATTCAATTTCCTCTCCGAGCAACATAATAATATTATGCAACTTTACAGTACTCCACATTGAGGAACGCTAAATACATATACCTTTAAGTCGATGCTTAACAGCCATGAGAGAAAAAACCTACGAGTCAATTAACACAGTGATACATATATACATGCATACATACATGCATACATACATACATACATTCATTCATACATACATACATACATACATACATACATACATACATACATACATACATACATACATACATACATACATACATACATACGTACATACATACATACATACATACATACATACATACATACATACATACATACATACATACATACATACATACATACATACATACATACATACATACATACATACATACATACATACATACATATTATTTTTTAGGTAACAGACGCTCCCATGGTATAGAATAAACATAAATGTAATAATAATAAGCAAGCACAAGTCTAAACCTAGTCCTAAACGAACGTGTACGAATGTATTAGCACGTTATTTAGATACTGTTAGTGTTACTGTTAGGCTTAATTGGCGTGTCATTTTAGATCAATGGTCAGGTCAAACTTTATGTCGGGAAAAAAAAACAATATTATCCGTCGATTTTTTGTTATAGGCTGTGTAGATGACGGGGGAGAAAATTCACTTCTCTACAACCATTACGACGGATGTAGTTTGAAGTCTATGCCATCTTATCTAAAGGTAGATACGAAGGCTTAGATCGAAATAATTACAACGGTCCAATTTTTATAGAGGTTTAATGACATCGATGCTGGTTCCAGTGAAAAAGATCGATATATCTAAATATCATTGCAACCGACTTGATTACAAGTGGAGTCGACACTACCTGGGATCAGATGATTGTTGGGGTTTTTGTTTCTGGTTTGCTGTTTTTAAGCCACTGAAAATATGTATAAAAAAAGAATTATTCATGAATCAAACACTGGCTAATCCTCTAACTGGCTGAGCGAGCACGATGGACTACCTGAAGAGTATCGATGCCACCGCATGCTCGCTTCCTACCCTCACCACCATAAAGCTTCAAAGAACTGTTGTTCCACTAGCTAAAATCGGTATACCGGCAATAATAATATGTCAGTATTCTAAGAAGATTGTTTGCTTTAGGAAGCCCAGGGAGAGAGAGAGAGAGAGAGAGAGAGAGAGAGAGAGAGAGAGAGAGAGAGAGAGAGAGAGAGAGAGAGAGAGAGAGAGAGAGAGAGAGAGACAGAGACAGGCAGTCAGACAGACAAACAGACGGACAGAGACAGACAGACAGACAGGCAGTCAGACAGACAAACAGACGGACAGACAGACGAGAGAGAGACAGACAGACAGACAGACAGACAGGCAGAGACAGAGAGAGATAGAGAGTGTGACAGAGAGAGGGGAGAGAGAGAGAGAGAGAGAGAGAGAGAGAGAGAGAGAGAGAGAGAGAGAGAGAGAGAGAGAGAGAGAGAGAGAGAGAGAGAGAGAGAGAGAGAAAGAGAGACAGACAGACAGACAGACAGACAGACAGACATAGAGAGCGAGAAGGAATGGTGAGTTTCAAGGGGACAAATCAAGTTGATTGTATCATTGGATGGAACCGTTCATTCCATCCACATTCATACCGGTTCTAAGGAAGCTAAGTATCGATTTTTTTCCAAATATCATACAGCCCTGCATTCAAGACATCTATATAATTGTACTATAAAAGCCAGTAATTTTGCCTAAAGTATTGCAAGCCGGCACCCATCTTAATCAACACAGTGTAATTGATCCGAAAAATTTACTCTTTGATAAATTTTCCTCAATATCGCCTTAGATTGTCATGAAAAGGCGTGACATTCTGAGCACCTGTTACGAAAGGTGCCGTCTGACTAGAGTATTGTTGTATACAATGGTATACACAAATCTACGAGGTAACGTAAACAAAGAACCACAATGTGGCAGCACCCCAAAGAAACAAATATACGATAAATGATATGGTATCGATATATTTGCTGATTGACCGATATCGATTTTTCATATTTCCACTTCGCTTCTCATTCGTCGTGGGCATTTCAATGTTTGGTGTTGATTGGCTATTTTCAACATCCTTTCCTTTGAAGAGCTGAATGGTTTGTCGGAGGATGGTAAATCTTTTCCCCAAATGCTGGAAATTGACTTTGGCTTTCAATTGCTTTTCCTCTTTCTGTGAATTACACATCATTGAAAGCATAAAATGTCATATCATTAACCACTTCGCTTAGACTTCGAAGTGATAACATGAAAAAGCATGTAAAATAATATGCTACTTATTCGAAATGATGCCTTCATTTATTTGTTTTCCCCTTTTCCCTCTTTTTTCGTATTCGTACTTCTCTACTGATACGTTTTCTGTGTGCCGTTTATTCAATACATTCGCCCCTATTGACCTGGACGAAGCTGGAAATTGGAAAACTCTTTGTCTGTTAGTTGTTGCAAAGGTTTTCCCTTAAACCTAGATGCTATTTGTTTATTATTATTATTTTCATTTAATCAGAATTCCACGTTTGACACTTAGAGTCCCACATATGATGATCATTTCACAGGTGTTATACATGATAATTCTATGGAAAAATGTCTAACTTATTTTAATGACAATTGATATAAAAAAGAAAAGAGGAAAAAAAAAAGAAGATACGCTAAAATAACACAACAAAATAGTTTACAGTTGGTATATATGCACTTGAATACGATTCTGCTAAATCAGTTGCTATCAAATTGAGGCAGAGAAAGATCCTTTCTAAAGTTGAATATATTTTACCCCCACCCATAACTAAGGTGATCGAGGGGTTTTATCATTTGCATCTACTCTCAGGAGGATTAAAGTATGATTAAAATTTAGTCCTACATTTTCTATTCACTGTCCCTTTTTCCCCCTTTGTTTCTGTGATAGCCATAATACCTACTTTAACTTTTTCCAATCCAATTCTTCAGCTAATTCTATCTCTATTTCATTTATTGCTCTAAAAATCACATTCCGCGTTCGTTTCCATGATCGTCTTCTTAACTCTTGTAAGGCTAACCTGCCGGCTGACCTAAATATGGGTCAATAATCTCGTTCCGCTGTGTACGAGCTTCCGCACGTGCCACCGATAGTTTTCTCTCCCCTCCCCCTCCCCCTCCCCCCCCACCCCACCCCGCTGACGCAGCTGCTGCGCTTGATCACGACGTACCTGTGATTATTGTGATTGGTTTTTGATCTTCGTTGAGTGAGGTGACATAGCGGGCAATTCATTTTGTTATTATTAGTATCTTGTTAATATTACATTGTTTACTAATAATAACATATATTACAGTCTACTGTTATTAAAAGCGAAAAGGAATAATACTGCAGTTGGCCCATTACTAATGAAGAGGAATGTGAAAGGTAAAATTATAATACTAAAAGATAGAAAACGGCTCAGGACCGAGAAATCTTCAGTGTGCCCAACCTTCATAAGCAACAGGAGACATAGATCTAGAAACAAATAAACACCAACAATGCTGGACGAAACCAATAGAGCCATTGGTGCAACGATCCATTGCGCAATGTCCATCAACAGAGTAAGCCTTATAACAACAATAAACAAAAAGAAAAGACAAAAAAAGAGAAGAAAACGAAATAAAAATGTCATATAAGAGAGACGGAGAGAGAGAGAGAGAGAGAGAGAGAGAGAGAGAGAGAGAGAGAGAGAGAGAGAGAGAGAGAGAGAGAGAGAGAGAGAGAGAGAGAGAGAGAGAGAGAGAGAGAGAGAGAGAGAGAGAGAGAGAGAGAGAGAGAGAGAGAAAGAGAGAGAGAGAAGTAACATATAGAGCGGGAGGAGGGGGGCACGTGGCTGCATGGTCAGATTTTACTCCAGTCATTCAATAATAGCGTGGCTGGCTGTGTCGAATTTTATGTAATAGAGTTTCAATGAACAACATAATTATATCTTTATTTCTAAAGGAATCAATTTCATTCTCACATCTAAATAATATGAGGGAACTATAATACGAAACTAATACTAGAGGAAATGTCCAACCGCTTTCTGCTAATCCCATGACCGAGTCCAATGTGCATAATAAAAGAAACAGGCCCCCCGTTTTATTGCTTTCACAAGTGTGTGCCTCCCCAGCTACAGCAACGCGCTCTATCCCAGACCTAACACCTCTCCGCAGCTACTTGCTACCTATGCTTTTGAAAACCCCCCTCACTACCCTATGTTTATAACTAGTATCACCCTCTCTCCTCATTTACAATGACATGAGTGACCATCGTTTTGTATTCTTGGCTGTTCCCTTCCTACAGTTCAATAGTAATCCACTTCCTCCAAAACAACCCCCCCATCCCTTACGCAATCCAGTGGTTTTTCACATCTTCCTCCCACTTCTGGATGTATTCTCCTCTTTAGTCATTTCTATACAGTAGGAAGATAAACTCTTGTACGTTTTAGTTTCTAATGTCTATACACTTCAAATAGCCGCCCTTCCTCTTGTCCAGATACCACATGTCATCATGACTATGTTAAATTGACCTATTTGAGAGATCAAAGTTCCTTTGTTGCTGGTCGCAGAACTCCGGTGGGAAAAGCTTCACTTTTCCCCTGTACTTTCAACACTCTTCATTCTTATGTGAAAAAGAGGTGGAGCTGTATTTTGACGTATGTGACGTTTGACAATATAACCATCAACACAATGCTCCCCTAATTGGTCAACCTTGAACAGGGTTTCTTTTTATTGACTGAAGGTCACGCCCTCCATTCACGCTGACCTTAGGTGTGCAATGTGATTGGTCACTGATATCTTTTATCTATACCAATCACTATTTCTTGCTTGTGGGTGGAGCTTCTTACTAAAATAATTGACATCGCCTAGTCCACGTACAAGTGCACACATATGATAAAATATTGTCATGCTTTCTCAACAAAAAAGTACAAACCATGTCTCTGTGATGCAGTAACACTATACAGATGGAAACTAGCACTGATAAGAGAGAGCCAATCAGTACGCAGAACAGGTAAATTGTGACAGCAGGCATGGGGTCGGATGATTCGGGCACCATGGCCCTGATCAAACTCAGGAACAGTATAAGGGCCAGGAGAACGGTTATGCCTGAAGAGGAAAAGTAAGATACCAATTTGAATTATCATATTATAATACAATGTCAACCGGGAATTTCTTTTTCACATCTTGCCTGGGCAGGGCCGTGGGGGTTGGAGTTGGACTGGATGTGAAGGATGCAATAGTTGTTGCATAGGTGGACGTGTTGTAGTGAAACCATAGTGTTATGAGCTTGTAATCACGACGACTCTGGTTCAAACTGCATAGCTGGGCAACGTGTATTTTCATAACGTTGTACTGGTAGGAAAAAATAGTTCACACTGCTTACCACACTTGAAACAGGTGTGAATGAGTACCCAGCTATAGGTAGAGAAAGATATTGACAAAGTATTAATACGAAACGTCTAACAGGCTGTTGTACTGTAATATGCTTCCCAGGGAGCTGAAAAGGACTTTGAATGAAATGGCCTGCTGGGGGATAAATGTTGTACAGCCATTGAGCCTGCACTTGTGCGGGGATACGGACTATAAATCCATCTTTATCGTTGTGTTAAACATCGACCTCGTAACGAGGAATCGCAATGCTTTAATAACAGAATAAAAGACCGGGACATATGGCCATGATGACATAATATTATTTCCAAAATAACGTGGCAAAACTAAAAGCACGACAAAAACATCAATTGTAAGGACATTAGCAAAGACGTA
Source organism: Doris montereyensis (assembly GCA_037039925.1). Taxonomy (NCBI): domain Eukaryota; kingdom Metazoa; phylum Mollusca; class Gastropoda; order Nudibranchia; family Dorididae; genus Doris; species Doris montereyensis. Next base: position 137,959 of record JAXRKP010000667.1, on the reverse strand, counting down.
ACACTCGCGTGCAATACAGGAATAGGACTACGCAGTGCAATACAGGAATGGGACTACGCAGTGCAATACAGGAATAGGACTACGCAACATTAACGGCCTAAGGGAAATTCGACAAATTAATTGCAAGCAATAAAAGAGAGTGGAAACAAGTCACAGCAAAGATATATCAAGCTGCCCAGGCGAAAAAGCCGATTACTATTCAGGGGAAAGACATAAGTAAGTCAGGTAAAGTGGAATTTCTAAATCAAAGCAAAAGTATGTCAAGTTAACCCATCACTCGAAAAATGAGAACAAAAAAGTATAAGTATATTAAATTGAACTCTTACAAATACGAATATCTCTCCAAATGGATGCATACGAAACAGGAATCGAGACATTTATTTTTATCCCGATAAGACAGTGGAACGATGGAAGGAATATGTTTGAAAAAAAATTTAATGGAAACCGCAAAGACAACCCTGATTTGAACTTTTCACAGGACCCATCAATCTTAAAAAATGAAGTAGAAAACTCACCGCACGTAATGAGCAAAGAAAACACCGCTGGAATCGACACAATCACGACATAATAAATGTTAAAATGTATAAAACAGCATACATCCTGGACGATCTTAAGACATCAGTCTTTAGTAGCCTCACACTGAAACACATTGCAACCGAATGCTCAAATTTTCGAACCATCAGTTTAATGTGTCCTGTTCTGAAATTACTTCTGACATTACTGCCAATACAATTTAAAAGGATCGTTGACACCATTGATTGGGAAGTCAGTGCAGAGCAGACAGGAAAACTACAAGGGAAGCAGACAAGCAATATTCAATCTAGGAATGCCATCAGAAAAATTAATCGAAGTTGATCAAGAAGTATATGCATGCTTCACCGACTACTCTAAGACATCCAACACTGAGTTACGGTGAACGTATATCAGCGAAGCAAAAATCAACATTCCACAAAAACGACATTGAAATAATCGCAAATCTCTAATGGCAACAACAAACACACACACATACGATTTAAGACAGGCCTCTCCGACCAAGTAAAGATCACAATCAAAATGTGAGTGAACCAAGGATGTGTTCTATCACCAGTGCAATACAATTTGTACACAGAGCATTTTCTTTTAAACATCGACACAATCTATGGACTAACTGTTGAGGAGAACACAATTAACAATTTGCGTTATGCTGACGACACAACCCTTCTTGCAAAAACAGCTGAAGACCTTTAAAATCTCGTAACAATCATTAAGGCAAACGTAAAGAGGTGAGACTAAAGACGAAGATTAAGGAAACGAAATCATTGCTTATGAAAAAGAAATACAACGTTCCAAAATTAAATATAAAAATATATGGAAAAGCCGTTGAAGAAGTAAAATCGTTCACATACCTAGATGGTAGGTCAAAGTGTAAGATGTTAAATAAGACGATTTAACAATGTGTAGACATGAATCTGTACTTTATTCAACTGCCATCAAACCGGAAATAATAACAACACATCCGTTTATGGGTAGTCTAAAAAGACGAAACAAAGCGTGAATCGCTCACAACAATATAAACGTAACACGCTTATATTATATCGCTACATGACCCCCCCCCCCCAAGCACGTCACAGTGATGACAGATAATAACTGAATATAATATTAGCTAGGTTGTAAGTTAATGTGTTCCAGTATTATCTATATCTTGCCGGTTTTATAACCTCTCTGCCTGATCGAGTCTTGACTATTCTGGGTTCCACGTTAGACTCAACTGGGCAATGACTATCACTATCACTATCCATATCAAATGTTTCATTTCTGTCATTGTTAATCTGTCCACCGTCTTCGGAGTTCTGAAATGGTATCGCCCTGTCAGGCGACCTGAAACAATCTCAGGACCAGCGAGATGAGAGTACGCAGGTTTCAGTCTGTCTATTGAAACTCGAATGGTTTTTTTTCTTTGATGATGTCAAAGTGTTTATCAGATCGAGCCGCAACGGGAAAAGGCCCGTCGTAAGGTCTGACTTGACGAAAGGGCCTCTGCGCGCATCGCGACGGACATAGACCTGTTCAGCGTTGAGTAAATCTCGAGGTATATAGCTATGTGGCATGCCATGATGTGTAGGAGCTGGCGGGGATAATTTCCTTAAGTTATTCTGTAGATCTTGTAGAAAACTGTTATCAGGTACCATTTTATCAACGTATGGTGGTGAAAGAAAATCGCCGGGTACGCGTAGGTTGGTTCCGTATGTGAACAGAGCAGGTGCTGCGTCGAGGTCTTCTTTCCAGGTGGCTCGAATTCCGAGTAGTACAACCGGCAACTCATCTATTATCTATCCAATGAGGGCCTGTGAGACGAGCTTTGAGGGCGCTCTTGAAGGTACGGTGAAATCTCTCTACCATTCCATTTGACTGGGGATGATAAGCGGTCGTAGTTTTAGGAGTCACGCCAAGTACTCTATTTAATTGGCGCCACAGTTCGCTGGTGAATTGACGGCCTTGATCCGAAGTAATAGAGTCTGGCACACCGAAACGAGCAATCCAGTTGCGTAACAATGCTTTTGCGCATGTGACAGCTTCGGCATTGGGAAGAGGAATGGCTTCCGGCCATCTGGTAAATCTGTCGACAATTGTTAGCAGGTACACACAGTCTTCTGATGATGGTAAAGGCCCTACTAGATCCACATGTATATCTCCGAAGCGTCTGTCAGGTGGTTCAAATGTCTTCAACGGAGTTTTAGTGTGACGACCAATTTTACTAGATTGGCATGCATGACACGTTTTGACCATGTTTCTTATATCCTTTTTAATACCTGGCCAGACGTAACGAGCTGAGATAGTTCGAGTTGTAGGTATGGGTCCAGGATGGCAGAGATTGTGAAATGTATCAAAAATAGTCCTTGTCCACGATGGTGGAACGATGGGGCGAGGGTGACCTGTAGAAACATCACAAAGTGTTTGAACTCCGTCTAATGGTACCTCCTTAAGTGTCAAAGAGCCTGGTTGCATCCGTAATTCCATCACGTTTGGATCCTCGCGTTGTGCTGCGGCGAAAACCTTGAAATTGACGACTGGAACCGAAGATATGGGTGAAACCAATGGTTCTGAAAAGTTCAACGGTGCACGTGACAATGTATCCGGCACGACGTTATCTGGTCCTTTTATGTATCTGATATCAGTCGTGAATTCAGCGATGTAAGAAAGTTGGCGCTCTTGTTGCGGTGATCTGTCTGTGGCGCTGGCCATGGTGTGAATCAATGGTTTATGATCGGTAACGATAAAGATTGACCTTCCTTCAATGAAGTAACGAAAATGTTTGACAGCGCTGTACATTGCCAAAAGCTCACGATCAAATGTTGAGTAGCGACTTTGTGTTGGAGACAACTTCCTTGAGAAAAATGCAATGGGTCTCCAAAATCCTTGATGTTGTTGAGATAGCTCTGCGCCTACCGCAAAACTTGATGCGTCTACTGAAAGTTTCGTCGGAGCATCGTGGTAAGGGTGATGAAGAATCACAGCATTGCCGAGCATCGATTTGGCACCCTTCGAATGCAGATTGGCAGTCTGATGTCCAAGTGAGTTGTTTAGATTTAGACTTGCCTTTTAGGGTTTCGGTTAAAGGTATTAACTCTTTGGCGAGTCGAGGCATGAATCTGTGATAACAATTCATCATGCCAAGGAAACGCTCAAGGGATTTTTTGTCTGTTGGAGTGGGAAAATCCATGATAGCACGCACCTTTTCAGTCAATGGTTTGATCCCAGTGGATGAAAGAAAATGTCCTAGAAACTGTATGGATGATTGGCCAAAAACGCATTTTTTAACATTAATAACCAGACCATTTAGTGACAATAAATTGAAAACTTTGCGTAAGTCCAACTCGTGCATCTCAGGGGTGGTGCTTGCAACAAGGATGTCATCTAAATAAACAAAACAACAGTCTAGGTTTTGTAAAATGCCATCCATAAGCCTCTGAAATGCTTGAGCCGCATTCTTTAAACTAAATGGCATTCTTATGAATTCGTAGAGGCCAAAAGGAGTGATGACTGCTGTTTTAGGTATGTCCTCTTCTGCGACTGGTATTTGATTGTATCCGCGAACAAGATCGATTTTGGAGAAGATGTATTTTCCATTAAGATTCGTATTGAGATCTTGGATGTGTGGAAGTGGGTAACGGCCGTCTTTGGTGGCGGTGTTCAATCTGCGATAGTCTCCGCATGGCCGCCAGTCCCCATTGGGCTTTTTGACCATGTGTAAAGGGTGAAGACGATCGACGAACAATTCCGAGTCGTTCCATTTCATCAAATTCTGCCTTGGCTGCTGATACTTTTTCTTGGTCTAGCCGACGTGCACGTGCGTGCACTGGTGGGCCCGTTGTTGGAATGTAATGAATCACGCCGTGCTTATTTTCCTGAAATTCGGGAACCAGTAGGTTGGGGAATTCTTCCAATATGGCTTCGTATCTAGAATGAATTCTGTGTATTCCAGAACGACCACTTTTTGTGCTACGTGCTTGGATGATTGTGTCGCCGTCCAGAGAAACCAGTCTTCTGTTTGTTAGATCGATGGACAGACGGTGTTGGGAGAAAAATCTGCGCCAAGTATAGGTTGTGTGACGTCTGCAATCCAAAATTCTTGCGAAAAACATTTGGATTTGTTTAATTTCAGGGGTAAAATTCGCTTTCCATATGTGTGGATTGTTGATCCATTTGCTGCTATCAAATTAGGGCCACGAAGCTTTTTGCGATCTACCGGGTTTGAAGGATAAACCGATTCTTCGGCTCCAGTGTCGATAAGAAACACTTTACCTGTGAAGAGGTCGGTTACAGATATGGTACCGGCATTGATCGAGCTGATAATATGTGGGGCAGATGTGGGGCCAGACGTGCCCTCTAGAATCGACTGACCTCGGCGTTTCCCTGCGATGTTGATGGGGCCATAGCACAAGGTCGACCGTTGACCGTCCTATCGCATCGACGTGCTTTGGATCCAAATTTAGAATGGTAGCTGCAGAGGACAAATTGTGAATTAGTAGTAATAGTAGACCTATTGTTGAAATGTCTCTTGAAGGCATTCACGTCAACTGTCTCTTCTGACGTACTCGAGTAGGATGCTGCCGCAACTGCAGTTGGTTGAAGTAAATCAATTTCCAAAATGCGGTCAGCTGTTTTGGCCAAATCATCGAGTCATCTCATGGTTCTGAGCCAGAATACGGCGGGCTTCTGTGGGCAATAGACTGAGGAACAGGGCCCGGAAAAGAGTTAGTGGGGTTGAATTCAAAGATCTCATGTATTGGAGCATCTCTGTGGGTCGTTTATCCCCTAATCCATTAAGGCTCAACAATACAGTGTCTTTCTGCAGCTGAGTTGGCTCGTATGCTTCCAATAAGGCAGCCTTGAGTGCACCATACATATCTTGTACCGGTGGATGCTCAATGCTTGATTGAACTCGCCTTGATGTGGCAGAATCTAACAGCTGGACTACATGGTAAAACCTGGTCTTATCGTTTGTTATGGGTGGTGAGTGCGTCGCAAAAGACGCCTCCAAACGCAAAAACCATGCGGTTGCGTTGGTATTCCAAAATGGCGGAGACTTAAAGGCTGCTGCTGTTATGGTTGTAGCCGGGACAGCATTTTGTTTGATTGCCTCTGCCAGCTCGAGGATTGCCTTAGCATCCATTGTCTATGATTCTATTGTTATGAAATCAATCTATATATCTAAAACTTACATAAATATTGCAGTGGTGTCGATAGATCACGTCGGGGTCACCAATGTAAGATGTTAAATAAGACGATTTAACAATGTGTAGACATGAATCTGTACTTTATTCAACTGCCATCAAACCGGAAATTATAACAACACATCCGTTTATGGGTAGTCTAAAAAGACGAAACAAAGCGTGAATCGCTCACAACAATATAAACGTAACACGCTTATATTATATCGCTACAAAAGCAAGAGATATGCAGATGAATCGGCTTAGCAAACTCCACCTTTGCAAAACCAAAACATGTTGTAACAAATAAGAGAATCCAAACAAACACTAAAATATGTTTGGCAAAATGCTTCATATGGCCAAAATTGACATACGCATGTGAAATATGGACACTTTTACATGTATAATAAGCTTTAGCGACGAAAATTGACGACTTTGAAAAGTTGACTTACAGACCAATCAAAAACATTTCATGGAAAGAAAAGAAATCAATAGTACTACTGCTAAAAGATCAAAGGACAAAAGATTATTATGGCCACATAAGAAGGCATGATTCACTTAATACTGCAAATAGTCTTACTAGAAGAGAAAGTCAATGGCAAAAGAGGAAAGGGAATAAGAAGGGACAGCTGGACGACCAACACTGCCCAAATGACAGGCATGAAAATCAACCAGTGCAGCAGAGTTGCATTACAGAGAGACACATGGCGAGCCATGGCCACGAACCTCAGCAATGAGGAAGCCGATTGATTTATTGATAACATAATAAGGGGTAACATGAATGGGGGGGGGTGAGGGCGGAGCGACAAAGAACAAAGATCTTCGACAACGTCTCAAACATAACTGACTAAATAGGACTGAGACAGGTAAAAGCCCATGAGTGCCACCGCTTATGATAAAAGTAAGATCAAATCAAACATCTCCACTAAGACTTTCAACTAAGCTGAATACGAAAGTGTATACAAAGGCTTTTTAAAAAAAGGAGGACAGGACGGTGTGAGTCCAGTACTTATCTTACTTTTCTGCTAAGTTGTATTCGTGCTTACGTTTTAGAATGGCTTACCGTAACTAATCTTTTCCCCAGAATCCACTGGAATAGCAAAGACAAATATATTGAGGAAGGACAACATGACCATAGGTAGAATGACGTTAACCAAGGTATAGGTTGGTCGCCTCTGTACGGTCATCTGGACCTGGTAACACAATAGTATTTTCTTTATATTCATCATGATTATTCTCTTTTCTGTACACTTAAAGAGTCATTGTCATGACATGAGGGAATACATTTACATTTTATCTCTAACAATTAATTAAAATAAAATAGCTTTATTCCAAATGCAATCAATTATGAGTGGGCTTAAAATTTCAGAAGGTTTACATAATAATAATGCTAATGGAGCTATTTATACGGCACTATTTGACATCTTATATCTGAACGCTTTATTGACATAGGAATCAAATAAACAACTAAACACCAGTATCATCAACAACAACAGCAATACAAACAACAATAACAACAACAAAAACACAACAGTAACCGTAGCAATAACAACAACGATATCAGAAATAAGACAAACATCAACAAAAGTACAGGAGAAAGCAACAAAATGAGACAACAAATCAAAATACAAATCAAGGGCAACAAAGACAATGCGCACAGCCAATAGCGATAGGAAAGGTCAAAGACAAAAGAACAATTTAACCACACACTTTGTAATTCTGAGTCGGTTGCTATTTATTGGTTAGAGGCTCTATTGCCAAGCTATGAAGTATAATCATATTTTGAATGTAGTTTGTAAGTGATCTTCATTTCAATTTTTTTTCTACGAAAAGTGACGTTTAATTAGTGAAAAATTTCAGTTCCCCCGTCTTTGAGATTAGTAAAAATTTCAGTGCCTCCGTCTTTGAGATTAGTCAAAATTTCAGTTCCCCCGTCTTTGAGATTAGTGAAATTTTCAGTTCCCCCGTCTTTGAAATTAGTGAAAATTTTAGTTCCCATTTTTTGAGATTAGTGAAAATTTCAGTTCCCCCGTCTTTGAGATTAGTAAAAATTTCAGTGCCTCCGTCTTTGAGATTAGTCAAAATTTCAGTTCCCCCGTCTTTGAGATTAGTGAAATTTTCAGTTTCCCCGTCTTTGAAATTATTGAAAATTTTAGTTCCCATTTTCTGAGATTAGTGAAAATTTCAGTTCCCCCGTCTTTGAGATTAGTGAAAATTTCAGTTCCCGCGTCTTTAAGATTAGTGAAAATTTCAGTTCCCCCGTTTTTGA
>JAXRKP010000667.1:87500-120000 GCA_037039925.1 Doris montereyensis | reverse complement strand
GCTCTGCATTGAATATTGAGCTTAGTTTACTTATATAACTCCGGATAGCCCTAGGCTCGGCATTGAATATTGAGCTTAGTTTACTTATATAACTCCGGATAGTCCTAGGCTCTGCATTGAATATTGAGCTTAGTTTACTTATATAACTCCGGATAGCCCTAGGCTCCGCATTGAATTTGAATATCGAGCTTAGTTTACTTTTATAACTCCGGATAGCCCTAGGCTCTGCATTGAATATTGAGCTTAGTTTACTTTTATAACTCCGGATAGCCCTAGGCTCTGCATTGAATATTGAGCTTAGTTTACTTTTATAACTCCGGATAGCCCTAGGCTTTGCATTGAATATTGAGCTTAGTTTACTTTTATAACTCCGGATAGCCCTAGGCTCTGCATTGAATATTGAGCTTAGTTTACTTATATAACTCCGGATAGTCCTAGGCTCTGCATTGAATATTGAGCTTAGTTTACTTATATAACTCCGGATAGTCCTAGGCTCTGCATTGAATATCTAGCTTAGTTTACTTTTAGAAGAAGAATTATAATAAATCTAGAATGCAGTCCGCAGTTGATGCTGAGTGTCTACTTGAAACTAACGCCAATATTTTTTTATGTACGAATGGAGTGATTGATTTTGTTAATATGTATTCGACTATAAGAAGCCAAAACTCCTTTCCGATGTCCAGATTCTAGATCTAGATCTAAGACCAATTTAATACTTTTATTAGAAAAACAAATCTTTGACACAGTACTTTGAAACTTGCAGAAGAAAATAGAGGGCTCAAAGCGGCAATCAATAATAGTTAGACACTGGCAGGGAAAGCTAGGTGTAATGAGTACTCAAAGAAAAACAAATCTTTGACACGGTACTTTGAAACTTGCAGAAGAAAGTAGAGGGTTCAAAGCGACAATCAATACTAGTTAGACACTGTCAGGGAAAGCTAGGTGTCATGAGTACTCAAAGAAAAACAAGGAAACAAAGGGAAGTTCAAGAAACGACAAGAGGAACTTTTATGAAGCAAACGCAATGAAAGGTGATGAAGCATCTCTGAAAAGCAATCTGAAAGAGATGTTACGACATGATAAGATAACTCTCAGGATTGGTCATTGAACCCTATCTACTAAAAAAGACGGATTGAAGAGATAGGTCAAGCACTTTTGACAACAATTGAAATGCCCTTCATCATTTAACCAACCAGACATACAACATGCAGCCTAACGGGAGTTGAGAAGGACTTTGAATGAAATGGCCTGCTGGGGAATATGATGTACAGCCTGTGAGCCTGCACGCGTTGTGTGTGGGGATACGGAGTAGAAATCCATCTTTCTCTTCAACATTTTGCTTGCACGATTCAGTAGTTTCTATTTTATAATATTATCATCAATTTTGGCCATCAATTGCAGCCACAACCGTTTTCATTTGCGGACATTTTCTTTACGGGTCATTCCGGCTATACTTTTGATGTTCTTTGTTTTTCGATTTGACTGTACTTTTACAAGTTTTATTGTAAAGCCATCTTTATTTTATAAAGAGCAATACAAATGAATTAAGAATAATTAATGTTGAATTTTGATTAGATTTGACTTAAACACATCCACAACTAAGGTGATCTCGGGGTTTTTGGTAGGATTTGTAATTTTTCCCAAACTGCCCTGTAAACAGCCAAGAGATCTTTAAACGTGTACAAAGTGCTGTGATCCGCACACGGAACCTCTGATGGAATTAGGTGTCAATCCACCTACCTGGACCAGGGAGGGGTGGGGGATGTTGGGTTAATTTTTGCTCGAAAAAAGAGAGAATATTTATCGACTGTTGGCGGGGCTCAAACCCACTACCTTTTGGTTGAGGAGAACATGTATATTTCACGCATTTTGTTATAGTGAACACGAGATGTAAGGTTTTTGTTTTACGAAAACAAAAGCGAATGGAGTATTTCAGATTGGCGCGTCTGATATAGGAACAAGCTGGCGTTGTTTGACGGAAATGATGACAAATGAACTGTGCAAACGTTTATTTATTTAAGAAAAATGTATGCATTTGGATTGCAGCCAATGATACGTATGTTACCCCTTACGCAGCATAATCCTGAAAAGGATCTTGTTCGTTCGGAGAATTCCTGATTATCATCCGGGGTCTCCATATCTGTTTGGGATGTGGTTGAAGGTAAGACAAGGCGTTGTAGTCAGTAAGATTCCAAGAGATCATCTGGGAAAACGAAAACACTTAGAAATCTAATATACTTACTGAAAAGAAATCATGGCATACGAATCAATTGAGCAAAGCCTCATGCAAAGAGTAACTACAAGATGAACATCATCATCGATGTTAAATAAGAGGATAATGATTCTCGACTGACGGCGGAGCAAGGACATCAACTTGGAACCATTAAAACACGGAAGAGTACAAACCCAACAACAAATTTTGAACCCAGAAGGGAAAAGAATGATTGCGCCTTTTTATATCAAAAGTCCACATTCTTGTCCTGGTATTTTCTGTTTGGCGACATGGGTTAGGAAAAAAACTCATTTAAAAACTCTGAAATAAAATATACAAAAAAACCCCCAAAGATCAAAACATGAACAATTTGTCATAAAGGCAAATAAGGCAGAACACAATGCATGCTTAATAAATCTTACCGTTTCTTCATTGAAATTCTGGTCTCATCCAGTCTTTACAATAGCTACTGCTACGGCTACCGCTGCACCTCTAAATAACTATTCCCCGACCAGAACAATTAATAGTGACTACATTAGCACGTGACCTCAAGAATATTGATTTCGTCAAATCTAACAACGACTTTGCTAAATCACTCTCAATCAATGAGTCCATCACGGCAAAACAAGGAAATGAGCGTATTATTAATACGTTGGATACACATGTGTCTATCATATCTTTGAATAGTCTCCAAAGAAATTACGTCCCTTGGTCGTTGGAAGACGTGAGGGACGCTAAAAATAAGATATTACATAGCTGGGGGTAATTATTGAATATCGGGACTGACTGTCGTAGGTGACATTTTCAAGTCACCCCTCGTGTGGAAAAAAAACCACCAGGAAAGCCTCACATTTGCTTTCTAATTTCGATGAGACAAAATCATGGAAGCAACTTTTTTTATTATTTGCAACGAGCTGCTCAGTCGCGTTAAATGCACGTCCCTACCAAATAACACTGACAAAAGCGACACACCAAATAATCTCAGGGTGAATGGACTGGAACAGCCTTTTCCGTCAACTTATAGAGGACACAGCACAGAGTCAGCCCTTATAAGAGTGTTTGATAATCTCATCAGAAATGTTGACTCCAACAGAATAAATATACTGTGTCTTTTGGATCTGTCTGCAACATTTGACACAGTTGACCACGGAATTTTTGTTAACGCGTTTGGAATAAATGGAACTGCATTGTCTTTATTCAAATCGTAACTAATTGAGCGTTGTCGATCTGTTGTGGTAATGTTGTCAAATTGGACAACCATTTGTTCAAATTTGGAGTGCCCCAGGGCTCAGTACTGGGACTTGGCCTCTTTACTGTCTATATGTAGTCTCTTTTAATTGCCAAATTTGAACTTCTTCATCCCTTTTATGCTGATTATATTTATTAAAGTTTTTGATAGCTTAGTGCACGATTTGAAAATAGTTTAAGAGAATCTTTAAAATGCATGAACTATTATAAATTATTGTTAAATGATGATAAAACAGAAATGTTAGTCAATGGAAGACCCAATATAATTAAGCAGATAAAGAGAACCAACATTACTCTTGACAATAGCAACATTGATTTCACCATCAATGTTAAAAAAAAACCCTTTGTGTTTATTTTAACTCACATCTTTCCGTGTCACACCAAGGCAACCACGTAATTAAATGCATGTACATTGAGATAAAAAAAGAAGATAACATTCGTCATCTAATTCCTATTAACATTGCAACATTGTTAATCAACTCCCTGTCAAAATTGGATTATTGTAATTATCTAATAGCTAATGCCTCTAAGGAAAATTAAGAAGTCTTTAAGTTGTCCAAAATAACGCTGCTAGATTGATTTTAAAGAAAAAAATAAATTAGTATCAATCTGCTACATCTCTTTCCATGCATCTTGCTGGCAACCTGTTGAGAAAATAAATTTATATAAGATATGCACTATTGTTTAAAAGACTTACCGGTCACAATCCCATTTACACCAAAGACCATTAGAAAATCTATGCCCGACAAGAAACCTTAAATAAAAGGGTGACAAAAGTCTTTTTTAATAAAACCTAAATAACTCGTAAAATACGTGAACAATCATTTTAATTCTCGGCTTCCTCTTTCTGGAATTTTCTTTTCCCACAGATTAGATGTGCTTGGTCACTAAAGGCTTTTAATTTAGGACTAAAATTTCACCTTTTTACGCTGTAATGCATTTGGTTATGACTATGTTTTATCATACTATGTATGTGTATTATGTTATGTTGTTCTGCTATCATTGTCAAGCGGTTGGAGCTTGTTTTCTATGGGGTAAATCGTTATATAAGTACCGTTTATAGAGCTAGAGCAGGAGTAAGCCTCCCAATGCGTACAAGGTGTAAAAAGCTACTAGAAAGTTGGAAATTTATAAGCCCACGGCTATTAGAGGTAAATAGTAAACCAAAAGAAAAAAAAAAATTAGTAATAGCTTATTGACCAAACGAAGACGCCATCAAAGAAGAAAACGATATCTTCGAAAACGATTTACAAATAGCTGCAGAGAATGTTACACTCAAACAGGAACTAGAAGTTTTATGAAATTTAAGCGCTAGAGGAGTAATAGGTAAAGAAGGAGAGACAACAACTTCTCCAAATGGAGAAAAAATAATAGATTTTTGCCTAAAGAATAACATGAAAATAGCAAAAATCTTTTTCCGCCTAAAGATAGTCACAAATATACAAGAGTAAACGAAGATAGGTGTGAAAAATCAATGTTAGACTACATAATAATTAGCAGGTCCCTTTTTTACAGTACATTTGATGCCAGAGTAAACAGAGGAGCAGAAATATTTAGTGATCACCACCTAGTGATTGCCAAAATGAGATTACTGATTAAAGAAAACAAACAGAAAAGGAAAGAGAAGAAAGCTACTAAACTCAAAATAGAGGAACTAAATAAACCAATAGTAAATAAAATATATCAATCTAGGATAAAAAATGTATTAGTGAAAGGCAGATGGATCTGAATGATAACACAATAGAAGAAAAGTGGCAAATGTATAAAGAAACATTGCTCAGTTGTACCGAAGAGGTCTGTGGTAGGAAACAAATTAAAGGAGATAGGAAAAGAACAGACTGTTGGAATGAGAATGTCAAGACTAAGATCAAAGAAAAGAAGGATGCCTGGAAGAAATACTTGCAAGCAAAGAGACCAGAGGATAGGATAGATTACGTGAATAAAATAACTAGAAGAAGTGAGGAAAGCAAAACAGGAACAATGGGAAGAGTTTTGACAAAGATTACAAGAAAGCTATCAAAGAAATGAAAAGCTGTTCTGGGGGAGGGGGAGGGGGAGGGGAGGCAATGAAGGGCATGAGAATGACCAAAACATGCCCAGTACGACAAATTAAGAATGCTAAAGGAAAAATAATGAAAGAAAGACAGCCAAATCATGGAAACGTGGAGAAAGTATTTTCAACAATTACATAATCCCTCCAGAACATGAAACAAGGAGTAAAGATCAGTTAGTAAGAGTAACGAATAATCCAGGGGAGACAGCTGAAGATGTAGATATATCAATGGAAGAAATCCAAACAGCTATAAGAAAAGTGAAATTAGGAAAAGCCTCAAGAGTAGATCAAGTTTATCCAGAAATGATTAAAAACCAAGCGGGAGAGGCAGACAAACTACTACATGCAATATGCCAACAAGCATAGAAGTTCAAACACGTGGCAGACGACTGGAAAAAGAGGACAGTAGTACCAATGGATAAGAAAAGATTAACTATGGAATGCTGAAACAAGAGGGATATCACTACTAAGCGCACTAGTAAAAATGTATGTCAGGATACTGAAAATGAGACAAAAGAAAAGAATAGAGGATCAGATTGAAGAACATCAGAGTGGATTTAGACCAGGAAGAAGTGTGTTTTATAGACCTAGAAAAGGCATTTGACACTGCGAGGAGGGACGAACTATGATATTCCTTAAAAGAACACATTGTGGAGCAAAATTTAATAGAAGCCATTACAAGTTTTTACAATAAACTAATGTTTTCAAGGAAAGTAAGTGGAAACATATCTGCACAATTTGGTGTAGATATAGGGGTAAGACAGGGCTGTATCCTAAGTCGCCATTTGTTTATCAAATTTATGGATTCAGTCGCAAAGGCATCCTCAAAAATGAAGAAAACAAATATAGGTATATGGAAGCTCAAACCAGTAAACTCATGAATGCTGTCATTTGCCGATGATTTAGTTCTGTTTGAAAAATCAGAAAGTGACCTTCAATCAAATATCAACATCATAAACAATGAAGTAAATAAAAGAGAAATGAGAGTAAATGCAAAGAAAACCAAAGCAATGCTAGTAACTAGGGACGCTAAAACACAAAATCTTAAATTGGGGATGGAGAATTTAGAACAAGTTCACAGCTACAACTACCTAGGAGTAATGATTAACTCAAAATCAACTGAGATGGTTTGGGCATGGAAACAGAATGAATGACAATAGAATAGCTAAATCAGTATACAGCGCTGATGCCCAAGGTAAAAGACCAAAAGGCAGACCTCGGAGAAAGTGGGAAGAAGATATAAAAGAGGTATTGAATCATAGAAATTTAACAATTTTGGAAGGAAACAGAAAATGCCAAGACAGGGCATCTTGGAGAAAGATCATCTCGGGCATCTGAACCCATACACCGAAAAGTAGAATGGGAACTGATAAAGAAAGGAAGAAAGAAAGATATTTGTAATGATTCAGAGGGAGAAGACGGATGGGAGGGTTGGGGACGGATTGCAACTTCAAGTTTGAGGCCATTAAGAGTCGTTTTGATGTGCATTGATGTCGCTGATTTCGGAAATGACATCAATATTTATGTATCACATCTGGTTTATTCAGTACCATAAACCCTCATTCTTTTCTCTTTAAGTGCAAGAATGCTATTTTTTCAGAACATCTAGCTATATTTTTCATAATCTAATGCACCGATTCAAGCCATTGTGTACTCAAATTATGCTAGGGAGCACACTGGATACAAATTTGCGAAAACAGTAAGAGAACTAAAATTTTAACAAACTTCTTTGAAAAATGACAACAAAAACAACAATCCATCAATGGTCAGGAAAGGATTATAAATACTTAAAATACAGTCTAATGCATTGGAAGGGGAGGGTTGAGGACAAGTTGGAATAAAGAGAGGACGTTGGTATAATGGTGCGCGTGGCTCTTAAATGAATCTGCCTTACCTGGTCAATCCATACAAATTGGAATATCCCAGCGGTTGTAATTGTCTGGCCAACGTCGTCGATGTCCACGATACTAGTAAGAGTGTAGACAGACGTCAGGTTGGTAACGGTAGTGTGGTCTTTGACAGAGCGGATTTCAGGGTTGTAGTTGTCACTTCTCAGTTTCTCGTCGAACAAAGTGTGGATGGCACTGTAATTGGCTCCTGAACGGCACGATGTTGACAGTAGAGTTATCGCCCCTATCACCACGTTAACTACCAAGACATAGATTGCCATCATCTTGCTAACTAACGAATGCTCTGTAACATCGAAGAAGCATAGTATAGTGACAAACTTAACTATGATTCTCAGCTAATATTATTATTATTATTATTATTATTATTATTATTATTATTATTATTATTATTATTATTATTATTATTATCATTATTATTATTGTTATTATTATTATTATTATTATTATTACTATTATTATTATTATTATTAATATTATTATTATTATTATTATTATTATTATTATTATTATTATTATTATTATTATTATTATTGCGTCGAGTTATCTTAGAATTTGATCCTATTTCATAACTGTGCACGACATTATACGTTTTTAAGCTTGCCAAACAATGCACCATGTTGAACTAAAAATAGAAACAGATAACAGATTGTGATAAAAACGTTGTTTACTAATTTGTCTGAGATGTCATTTCAAACGCAAAACTGACCAAATAAATGTTTTTATCGCTTTGAAGCAGGTTAAAAACAGGTAACAGAACATACAATAAATGCGTAATCTATATTATCAGTGCTACTCAAAGTGTGATACGCGAACCATCGTCTATCCATTAGTGGAGATTAAGAATATGGCGGCATTTGTTACTTCCAGTACTATGCTTGTATCGCTGGCTGGTTCGTAGCACATTGAAAAATAAAACTGCCGATACGCCACATCATAATTATAGTTTGAAAGGTATCTATAAAGTTGTAAGGCGTCAGTGTCGAAAGAAAATCTTGTTGACGTGAATAGAAATATCAAACTGCGTTCTAGTAGTTCTACAAGCTTTGAATGAGCGACGGTTGAGTGTATTTATAGGATCAACATAATTCAAACAAGTGGTTGGAATTTGAGTGTCAATACCTGCGCGAAAAAAAACGAAACACTCTCCTTCTCCAGTCACCATTTTTCACCAATCAAAGGAGATATATACTATTTTCAAAACACGTCTCTTTTAAATCTATTAAATAATATATTACCATCATTATCGTCATCATTATTATCTTTATTATTCTGTCTGATGATTTTCTACCCTTCATCTCTCATTGCAGCATAATCTTCCGTTTTCATCATAATTGTCTTCAAGAACTCTCAAATCTTCTAGCCTTGACACAATCAAGTTTTATTTACTGCATGAAATATCAGGGCCGTTGTCATGCAGTTGTTATTACATGTATATGTAAAAAAACCTCACTCAACATGGTATTTGAAATCCTGCACAAAAACATCTGCGTTTCTATTTAATGATGGTTTCCTACTACAATTCCATAACATTGCAATACCAATATCAATTAACGGGAGAGGAAAAAGAGCACTGGATGTGATAGGATGCATAAACACTATATCTATTTAAAATGATGCTGAGACTTACTACTAATACCGGTTTTTGAATTCTGTATTTTGTAAAATTTGTTTTCGATGTTAATTGTCCTTACGCCTTTGATGGAAGTAGTAATTTCCTTGTGTGGTTAATGTGCTCAAATGTCTATGTGTTAAAACGAATGTATGTCGAAATTTGCAAATGGAAAGTTACTTATTGTGCATAATTTGCAATATTTCTAATAAACTGTTACTTTATCTGAGTTTACCAACAAATGCTTGCTGTGTGTGATCTTGACTTGTTAGTAATGTGATAT
This sequence comes from Doris montereyensis, assembly GCA_037039925.1. Lineage (NCBI taxonomy): Eukaryota > Metazoa > Mollusca > Gastropoda > Nudibranchia > Dorididae > Doris > Doris montereyensis. The sequence continues at coordinate 110,685 of JAXRKP010000667.1, read as the reverse complement.
ATGTCAGTTATAAAAATAAGCAACAACAAAAAACCCGGATGAGACGCTATTTAGAATGATTAATAAGTTATAAGATTACAGTACAATATCGTGCGATCTTCATGATCTTATTTGCTAAAGGACGGAGGCCATTCATCTCAAACTTACTTGTTTTGTAGTCTATACGGGGTGAATATTATTTTGATGAATCTCTTAACAAGCTGCACAAAAACACCACAGTGTTGAGATATGTTAATGAGCGACATGCACTTAAGGAGTATAACGTGACCAGTACAGCTACGGCAGCCATAAAACCCTATGACAGGCCCGGTGCGTTATGAAGGCCAGAATCAATATCATATTGGCTGGTAGTCAAAGTCAAAGGTCAAGCGCACATTGCGCCTTCGCTTGGCGCAAAACGTCACAGAGAAACGTACGAAATATGTTTATTTTCTCGTCGGGAAACAAAGCCCAAACGTCATGTGTAGATCTAACTAATTGCGCCAAACGGCGATGGATTTACTCATGGGACTTGTTACTTTTTCTACTTTTTATTTGGTGCGCATACGCTTTATATGAGGATTGCCGCTAATTGAAGACCGTCTAAGTTGCAGGCCGTCTAAGTTGAAGGCCGTCTAAGTTGAAGGCCGTCATCCCTATTTATCGTTTTACAATATAAATGAGAATGGCCTGCTTGCAATCATCGATTATATTTGGAATTTTTCAAGAGCTTCACTATCTGACAATTATTCCTGGATCTCAAAGTTCTGTTGGTTTCATATCGCCAACGAAAAATATCCTGTCAACATTTCCAATTTTACTATATAAAAAAGAAAGAAAAGAAAGAGTAGAGATCAAATATACGTCAAAACAAAAAATAGCTTTCTTCTGAAATTATCAAACCAACCTCGACATGGATAGTGACATAATGATAATATGTCTATTTTGTCATACTATCTTCTTGTTTTCTTCTATTCATCCTACCTCTCCTCTTCAATTCGTCTTATTCATGTTGATTGTCATTGTTGTCTTCATAAAAAAGCTTTCTTCTGAATTTACTCATTTCCACATAAAAAATCTCGACATGGATAGTGACATCAGGACATGTCTATTTTATCATGTATTCTTCTCATATTCTTCTATCTAATTATCTTACTTCTCCTCTTCTGTTCGTTTTATTCGTGTTGATTGTCATTGTTGTCTTCAAAAACCAATTAGCATCCTTCTGAATTTACTCATATCCACATTAAACAATAAATCTCGACATAATGATGTCTATTTTGTCATATTATTCGTCTCATATTCTTCTATTCGTCCTACATCTCCTCTTCTATTTCCATTCATCTTATTCATGTTTATTGCCACTGTTGTCTTTAATTGATTATCTTCGTCATTTTCTTCGTCCTCATCTTCTTCAATTTCAAATTTACTTTTAGATCTATCTTCTTCTCTCACTTATTTGTCCCCATCGTTATTGCTGTACAGGGCCGCCAAGAGACTTTGTTGGGTTTCAGGGCAAAAGGAAACGTGCCCCCCCCCCCCCCCACCCCCGTCCCGTTTTCTCCAATTCTCCCAGTAATGATAAGCTTACTCAGACTAAGTCATCCCCGGTGTGCCATAATCAAGGAATCAGTACAATTTAAAAAAGAAAAAATTATGATTAAGAACACAGTTCTCTGCTTGTTTATTTGTCTGGACCTTTTGTTGTAATGATCTAGTTGGCCTACATAACATGCATACATGTATTGTTATACACTAAAAACAAAATTCAGATTGTTTTTATAGACAACCAAACATAATATAAGATATAATATCTTAGATTGGGTCCCGATTTCCTATATGTCACCAAGGCCTACGTTTTTCAGAGGTCTTCTATAAATAAAATAGTTGACCCTACCAACAGCAACCTTCGATCTGTCAGTGTTAATAATTGTTCTCAGGGGAGCTGAAGCAGTCAGGCTAAGCCCTAAGTTGAAAATTATTAAACCTAGTATGTACCTCATGGTTCAATGCCCCATACCGTAACAGAAAAGTTGTTATACATCATCAAAGGCCCTATGAAAGTCATTCGTGAGTTCTTTCCTGAAATCAGTATGAAGAATTTTATAACCAATACACCAAGACATCATTCACGTTGTATTCACGAAAGCACGCATTTTATTGTGTTTGCGCTGTTCAAGGTACACCATCGTTTTTTCCTCGTGTGGCTTGAAGGCCCCCTTATCTCATTGGTTACCTTCTTCGTCCTTCTTGTTTTCTCTGTCTTGTCGCATCTTTTTTTCTTTTTTAGAATCATTACCCTCCTCATCACATTGGGTTTTATAGGTGTTCTGATAGTATCAACAGTATCTTAAGTCAGGGCAATAATAGTGATTTTAGGAATGACAGTTGTAACAGAACACCTTGACAGTCTTGAAAGTCTTTAAGAGGACAATCATCATCATCATTGCATTTTCACCTATACCAGGGTATAAGCCACGAACAACAGAATTCCACTTATTCTTATCTTAGGCAACTTAAGATAAGTCCCTCCACAAAAGACCTCCTCTCCTCAAGTCATCTTCCACTAGCATTCTCCTGTGGATTCCACTGAAAAGAATGTCTTGCAGTACTTCTCTGAGGTTCTCTGAGGGTGTGTCCTATCAATCTCCATCTCCGCTGTCCTATTTCTTCTGCTATTTGTTTCTACGCTGTTTTTCCCCAGAGTGTTTCATTTCGGATTTTATCTGACCACTGAATTCGTAGTATTTTCCTAAGGCAAATGATGACAAAGCTCTAAAGCTTTCTACTCCAGGTCGTAAAGGGGCTCCAGGTGTCACATCCATATAACAATATCGATTTGTCACTGAAGTTAAAAAGTCTTATCTTTGTTTTAGTAGTGATGGTGCGGTCCTTCTAGGTCTTGTTTAAGTTCCTGAATGCTGTTCATGATTTTCATATTCTTTTCTTGATAGCTGCTGTTGTTCCCCCTACATTATCTACTACACTGCCAAGATAGGTAAAGTTATCTACTGCTTCCAGAGGCTTACTGTCCACAGAGCTTGATGTTTTCACTTTAAGTATCTTTGATTTTTCGGCATGTATTCAGCGGCCAATAGAATTGGATAATTCTGAAAGATTTGTCCTTTTACTCTGCATCTGCTGGTGGTTGTGTGATAATAGTGCCAGGTCATCTGTAAAATCAAAATTATCTAGATGGACCCATAGTGTCCATTGGATGCCATTTCTTCTTCCTGCTGTTGCTTCTTTCATAAACATGTCAATTACTAGAATAAAGAGGAATGGTGATAATAGGCACCATTGTCATATACCTGTTTTTATCTCAAATATATACGTGCATACATACATACGCATATATATGTACATACATAAATACACTCATACATACATAGAAACATACATACGTACATACATAAAATGATACATGCATACATAAATACATGCATACACACATACATACATACATTATATACATAGGCATTCTAGCGAAACTGTAGTGTTGTTAGGGGGTGGGGGGTGGGGCAGGGGCTCGGTAATCCAGAGGCAAGGTGTCGGTCTCTGAACCCAAAGGTCGTGAGTTCAAATTCCACTGAAGGTTGACATATATTCTAGAGTTTTTTTCTAATAAAATATACCCTTCTGGTCCAGGTAGGTGAATCGATACCCAGTCCCATTGGAGATGGGCGAGAAAAAGAGAGGTCCCGTGTGCAGATCACAACATTGTGCCCATTAATTATCCCTTTGGCTGTTTAAAAATACTACCAAAACCTATGAGATCATCATAATTATGGATGTGGGTAAATAAAATAAAATCAAGTGCTGTAAGCTTGTAATAACGACAACACTGGATCAGACCCCATGGTTGCCCAAGGTATTTTTCCACAACGTTGTATTCGTAGGGAAGGTACAGCATTCTACTTTCCTCTTTTGACTCGGGGTCCATTCTGAATTATAATACTATTTTAAGCGCAATGGTTTTCCATCAATATTTTCTTCTTATAGAGTACATACCTTTTATGGTGTTGATAGAACAAAGTCATGGACAGTGGACTGCTATAGCTACTTGTTAATGGACACGTCAAACTAACTCACTGTTGAGTGATGTTTGTGTAATGGGTTGGGTACCAACCAAATGCCGAGAACGTGGCTGTGGGATTTACTGTCAAACCAGACAAATCAATGCATTAGTAGTAGGGGTACATTGCGAGTCTAGCTCACTTTAGTATTTTGTATGTGTTTTTTTTGTGTTTATTTTAAAAAATTAGTAAGTAGTCAAAATCATCTTAAATCAAGGTAAAAATCTCTTAAAATAAATAGTTAATATATTTTTGCCGGGGTAGGGGTACATTGCGAGTCTAGCCCACTTTAGTATTTTGCTATGTATTCTTTTTATTAATTTTTAGAGGTACAAACGAAACATTAATCTAGATTGGGAAACGAAAACTCGGGCAGTGGACAGGTAAACACCTTTAGAGTGGATGATCCCGCCCTCCACGAGTCTCCTGCTGCCTTGCAGACCGGTCTTGGCTGACCAAAGGCTAAGGGAGTTAACCCTGAAAGAAAAAAACCCTGCTGCCTTGCAGGCCAGTCTTGGCTGACCAAAAGCTAAGGGAGATAACCCTGATAGAAATTAACAAGGCCTGGTAGGGGGGCTCAAGGTGGTAGCCCCACCATCTACCTAGGGTACAGTGGGCTAATCCCCTGCTTATCCAAAAACAAACTGATTCAGAGAAATAAATGTTATATGTCTGGCTCAACCTTTCAACGACGAACATGGAAACGACCACGGATTGTAATTTTTGGAACATAGAATGTTAACCCAATAGTTTCAATTTCAATTTCAATTTCAATTTCAATTTCAATTTCAATTTCAATCATCTTTATTAATCCTTTAAAAAAAGGAAATTATATTTGTTTTATCACAATTTCTGTTTTAAAAATAAAAGAATACATCAGTGCACTTAAATTTAAAAACAAATTTAACTTAGTTTATCATTAAATGTTTAGATTTTAGGAGAAGTATACAAAATTCAAAGGTGGGTAAATAAATAATGCGGTGAAACAATATACATACAAATCAAATACAAAAATTTAAAAGATAGAATAATTATAGACAAATTAGTTTAGCTTCATACACATTCATTGACTTTTCATAAATCATGCATTCACCATCCATCAATTTACATTTCTTAAACATTGTGAGGAAAACACCATTGTACTTTCAAAGTAAGGTATGGTCAAACTTTCGTATGGCACTTGGAAGAAAAAATCTAAAATATCTCTCAGTGCGGGATTTTAAATGTATAAGTCGACCGCTTCTACTACTTGTTTTTGGTATGGAGAAAAGAGGGTGGGTGTTGTCTTTAAGTATACTGAGTTTGATTTTGCATTGAATCTCATACAGATCTTCAAAGTTCTCCGGCTCTACATCATTTATGAGTTTCCCTATATGTTTCAGTGTCCTGTTAAAATTCTTCTTTTCTCTATCTCTTGTATTTCCTCCCCATGCAGTTATACTAAAAATAATAATACTCTTTATACAAGCTTGAGGGAAAAGTCTTATTAGAGTGTTATCAATTTGAAACTTATAAAGCTTCCTCATAAAATACATTCTTTTGTTCACATTCTTTAAAACTTTATTTGATTGTTTTTGCCATTCTAGTTTCTCGTCAAAAATTATGCCAAGATATTTATATTCATTAACTTTCTCAACTGTTTCATCTTTTATAACAATATCATTATGGATGTTATTTGTCTTCCTGAAATCAAAAATCATTTCTTTTGTTTTGTTAACTTTAAGTTGTAAATAATTGTCATCACACCATTTTACAAACCTTTTGATTTCTTGAGCATAATTGATTAGATCTACTTCTGACCTGATAAGAGCTTGGATAGATGTATCATCTGTATATTTTATTATTGGGATGTTTTCAAACGCAGTTTGAATTCTATGATAAATGGAAAAGAGTTAAAATTAGCTGAAGAAATGGACAAATTCAAAATTGACATTTTCACCATCAGAGAAACAAAGAAAAAAGGACAAGGAATATAAAAATGTAGGACCAAATCATATTTTAATCTTCTCAGGAGTAGATGGCAAAGATAGAGCTAAAGCAGGACTAGGCCTCCTAGTGCATACAAGGCATGAAAAGCTACTAGAAAGTTGGAAATTTATAAGCTCACGGCTATTAGGGAAAATATTAAACCAAAAGGAAGAGAAATTTAATATTTTATACCCTATGGACTAAACAAAGACGCAACTTAAGAAGAAAAAGATACATTTGAAAAAGATTTACAAATAGCTGCAGAGAATCTTAAACACAAACAGGAACTAATGGTTTTAGGAGATTTAAACGCGAGAGTAGGCAACAATATAGATACGTCAGGAGGAGAAATAGGTAAAGACGGAGAGACATCAACTTCTTCAAATGAAGAGACACTAATACATTTTTGCCTAAAGAATAACATGAAAATAGCAAACACCTTTTTTCCTCTTAAAGATATTCACAAATATACAAGAGTAACTGAAGACAGGTGTGAAAAAGTCGCCGATAGACTACATAGTAGTTAGCAGCTCTTTTTTTACAGTACATTTGATGCAAGAGTAAACAGAGGAGCTGAAATATTTAGTGATCACCACCTAGTGATAGCCAAAATGAGAATACTGACTGAAGAAAACAAGCAGAAAAGGAAAGAAAGAAAGCTACTAAACTGAAAATAGAGGAACTAAAGAAACCAATAGTAAAACAGATATACCAATCTAAGATAAAAAGATTTATCAGTGAAAGGCAGATGGATCTGAAATGATAGCACAATAGAAGAAAAGTGGCAAATGTATAAAGAAACACTCCTTAGTTGAAAATGTCTGTGGTAGGAAACAAATGAAAGAAGATAGGAAAAGAACGGCATTGTGGAATGAGAATGTCAAAACTAGGATAAAAAAAAAGAAGGATGCCTGGAAGAAATACTTGCAAACTAAAAGAGACAAAATCAGAAACACAACAATGAGAGATCAAACCAAAGCAGATGGCATAAAAACTAAGATAGAAATAAATCAATTGAGATGGTTTGGGCATGTAAGCAGAATGAATGACAATAGAATAGCTAAAGGTAGAATGGAAACTGATAAAGAAAGAAAGGAAACAAAAACAAATAGAAACAATCCACCAATGCTCCCTCACTCAATCAGAGGGTTAATGGGGATGGGGGGGGGGGGATTCAGGATGTGGAAAGACTAGTTTAAAGCCAGACTTATTAGATTATGAAAAATTATTTGTTTATGGTAAGTCTTTATTTCAACCTAAGTATAAGATGTTGAAATGTGCTTATGATAATAACTTAGACAAAGAAGTTATTAATAATTTATTCAATAACAAGGGTGAAATAATAGAAAAAGACATTTCACCATAGGAATTGATAAATAACATAGATGAAACAAATCCAACAAAAAATCCTACAAATTGTGAATTCTTTGAAGACGGAAATGAAATAATGGATCAAGAGAATTAATGCTAACAGATAAAAAAACTAATGATGTTTGAGGATATAAACACATGCAATGAATATTATACGAGGGGAAGGCATTCAAATGTTAACTGTTTGTATCTTTCACAAAACTACTTTTGACTTCCAAGACAAACAATAAGAGAAATCAGCAACTTTACATGTTTGTTTAAACAAGACAGTATACATTTACAACATATCTATCAAGACCATGTTTCAGAGGATATGGATTACGACGAGTTTAGAAAGTTATGTGAAATCTGCTCGGCCGAACCTTATAACTTTTTAACTATCGATAATTCATTTCAGCTCATAACGGAAAATACAGACATAACTTAGATGTTTTCTACTTCCCAAAGCCTATCTCTAAAAATGGATGATAAAACCGGAAAAGAAATAATTGAAAAATGTAACCAATTAATCAAAAACACGTCTCCTAAAGAAGACCATCAAATTATTGTTAATAACAATAAATCAGACTTTACTAGTCTTTAATCCACGATTACAACTTAATTCGAATAAACAATATGAAATTGCTATGGTCGATTTAGAATCCTACTATTCCTTTGCGAATATAACAACTTATATTAATGTTATTAAATATGTAAAGATTGACAGTGGTGAAAAGAAAATAGTTAAAATTCCAGTTCGGTTGTATGAATTTCAAGAAATTGACATGCAGTTGAAAACAAAAAGGTGATAATGACGCTTTTGAAATAATTGCTAACTTAAAAACCTTTAATTCTATTCTAGATATTAAACCTAATTACAATATAATATTTAGCCATGATCATAGTATTAAAAATATGTTAGAATTTACTAAAGATGAGTATAAAGCAGGAGTACGGTGTCAAAAAATATTGTAAACATCCTAGCTATAAATAGCTATTTTTCACCCATATCAATATCATTAATGGAACAATTGTAAATGGTTTACAAGTTCCTGTTATTTATTCATTTTTCCCTAAAGTTAAACCACGTTATAAAATTATCCAGACCTCGTCAATCCTATCTATTTGCCAGTAACATAAAATAATATAAGAGGTTTTAACGTAAAGATAACAGATCAAAATCATATTCCATTAGATTTAAAAGGTGAGGAAGCAACTATTGGATTTCATTTACGTGAGAAATAAACCTTTTTTTATATATGAAAATGAATGCACACAAATTTGGAACATCGAAAACTGAAAATAAAAACGATAACAAAATTTAAAAAAACATTTGATAATGAATTAGGTCTACAAATATTAGAAAAGTTAAATCATATTGATGAAATAGAACAAATAATTGATAATAAAAAAGAACTAAGAACAAGAATAAATATTGGTTTGAATGATGTTAAATATACGTTAGAGAAAAAAGTTATACTATTATTCTTAATGATAAATTAGAAATAACTTTTGATTAACCTATTAATTGTGAAAATTGTGAGATTGTTTTGGTTGAGTTCCAACCGGGAAGAATGTTGAATATTTCCGAAGAATATAATGTTATTGTATGGCATATTAACCGGAGACGTTGGAAATTTTGAACAAGAATGGTATGAATATAAAATCCCTACTGGATGTTACGACAGAAGAAGATTACAAGCCGCTTTTAATGATATAAAAATATCATATGAATTAACGTTTCCCTTCGTAAATTATAGTTTAGAAGAAATATCTCTTCCAGAAAAAATATGGCATGTTGAACTATTAAGAGATAATAAAACTTTAAAAAGTACGTTTGCTGAAGTAAGTTTGAGATTTTCTCATCCTAATTCTATTGGAAAGTTATTTGAGTTTAGTTCTACAAAATAATATGGGAGTAATGATACATTTAGCATAGACTACACATCAGAAAAGGAAGTAGATCTATCATTTGATAATCCCATAAATAGTCTGTATTAAAAATAATTGTTTTAATGATCAAGAATCATCTGTCGTTTAGTCCTTTTTTCGTATGAATGTAAAGTAAATGAGAAACCAAATAAACTGATATATTATCCAATAAAAGAAAAGTTTAAAAGTTTATAAAAGTTTAAATACAAGATAAGGGTAATGATAATATTCATTTACAAAAATATTATCTTAAATTTCATATGAGAAAATAGCCTCTTAAAAATGTCTACAAAATATATCGAACAAAGATTAAATATTTCTGACGATCGGAAAGAAAATATTAAACTTGATATGAAAAACAGAGAAATAGTTACTATTACAATCTTAGATATTGGTGATGATTTAATTGTAATTACTAATAAACAGATTGAAAACATAAATAATGCGTCTGAGAATGAAAAAGCGTTAATATTAAATTTAGTAAAGCACAGTTATAGTATAACAAAAATAAAGAAGAAGGTGGATGAAGCGACACATGTATTTGCCCTTGAAATGAAAATAATAATATGCAGACACGAAGGGTAAAACTTGCGAGTCATATCTATTTGTACGTAAACTTAAAATTTCGAAGATAAACCCTGAATTGCATACATAGGTAGCTATAATATGACAAGGAAAAAGAAATTATGTGCAGTAATCACTCTCTCTCTGTCTCTCTCTGTCTCTCTGTCTCTCTGTCTCTGTCTCTGTCTCTGTCTCTGTCTCTGTCTCTGTCTCTGTCTCTGTCTCTGTCTCTGTCTCTGTCTCTGTCTCTGCTCTCTCTCTCTCTCTCTCTCTCTCTCTCTCTCTCTCTCTCTCTCTCTCTCTCTCTCTCTCTCTCTCGCTCTCTCTCTCTCTCTCTCTCTCTCTCTCTCTCTCTCTCTCTCTCTCTCTCTCTCTCTCTCTCTCTCTGTGGATAGCAAAGACAAATATGTTGAGGAAGGACAGCAGTACGACGGGTAGAATAATATTCACGAGGGCAAAGCTTGGTCTCCTCTGGACCTTAAGCTCCATGATCTGACGAAAATGTAAATTAATGGCTTTCCCACCTCCCCGCCTTTACAGACCATTATAATACAGTGTTCAGGGGGAGTCGTCGTCATGACATCAAGATGCCAATGTTATATCGAATTCTCTCATTTGTAGCAAACCTCCTATTTGTGGATATGGGTAAATAAAATAAATCATGCACACTTATACTATCATACACACTATCAATCTATCTATCAATCTATCACACACTACACATACACACACATAATATACCTGCTGAAATTAAATATTTAAGATTAATGAAAGGAGATCGTAGTAAGGAAAATTAATGAATCATTAAGATTGCCGGATATATGCTTTACATTTAAAATGAGATACAAGAGTGACTGTGAAATATATAGGTTGGCTCAAAATCCTTTCAACATTGACATCTTACCATAGCACAAGACACATATAGATTAGAGTTTTCAACTTTGATTAAACAGTACAAGCCAATCGACTCTGACATGTATTTGTCAGTGGACCAACAGAATTCCAGGCACCGTTTTTGGATACTATAGAATGACTGTGAGGACAGAGCCTCAAATAACTTTCATTACTTTGCAAGCACTGGATGCTGTCATTTCATAACACTGTTTGGTATTGCTCATCGGACACATCTGTGGTAACAATATTAATGTTATTGTCTTATTTCAGTTTGGTATTGATGGTTTGGTATACTGGACCCTTCTAGTTATATAGAGATTTGCAGAACTGAATTGCTATGATTGATTGCCGTACTACCACTAGCAGTAGCAGCATTAGTAGAAATAGTAATAGTAGTATTAGTATTAGTATTAGTAGTAGTAATTGTAGTAGTAGCAGTGGTAGTAGTAGTAGTAGTAGTAGTAGTAGTAGTAGTAGTAGTCTGTAGTAGTAGTAGTTTGTAATTAGTAGTAGTAGTAGTAGTAGTAGTAGTAGTAGTCTATTGTTTTATAACACTGTTTGGGATTGCTCTTCTGTTTATAACACTATTTATTGCTATCTATCTATCTATCTATCTATGCTATCTATCTTTTATAACTGTTTGTGATCTCTGATTGTTTTATAACACTCTTTGGGATTGCCGTGTCTTCTCTCTTATAACACTGTTTGGGATTGCATTGTCTTCTGTTTTATAACACTGTTTGGGGCTCTCTCTCTCCACTGTTTGGGATTGCCGTGTCTTCTGTTTTATAACACTGTTTGTGATTGCTCTCTCCTCTTTTATAACACTCTGGGATTGCTCTCTGTTTTATAACACTGTTTCTTGCCGTGTCTTCTGTTTTATAACACTGTTTGTGATTGCCGTGTCTTCTGTTTTATAACACTGTTTGGGATTGCTCTCTTCTGTTTTATAACACTGTTTGTGATTGCCGTGTCTTCTGTTTTATAAAACTCTCTCTCTCTCTCTCTCTCTCTGTTTTATAACACTGTTTGTGATTGCCTGTCTATTTGTCTGTCTGAGATTGGCCTCTGTTCACTGTTTGGGATTGCCGTGTCTTTATTTCATTCTTCATTCCCTAATTTCGTTTCTTTGGGCTTTTTCCAAATGCTGTCTTTTGAATACAAAAGAAAGAACAAACGAAACAAACCACACAAGAAAAATAAAGAACAACAAAAAAACAACCAATGAGAAGAAAAACATCAAACAAGACAAGAAGAATTATCCGAAGAACAATTCTATTCATGATATTTCGAGATTCAATAGTTTAATGCCAACGTGATATTGAAAGACAAAAGGATTAAAAATTAGAATGTCCCGGCACTTTCTAATTTTCAATAAATCTATCTCTAAAAATAGAGACATTATCCCATAACTATTTTCTCTAATAAAATATTACGAAAACGCTAACTAAGATGGGATTAAGAATCTATGGATAATAAAAGAAATTGGGAAAAAAATAAATCTGAAAATTTCACGTTTCCAGTTACAACTATTTTGTATTAAGGCTGATAAAAAAATGGTTAAGGCCTAAAGCAAATCATCAAATTATAGTTTGAATATGAAATAGATATGTCTTTACTACAAGCTTTAATCTTCCATTATTCAAAAAGTTAATCCAAATAAGACAATAGTCGAGATCGCACTCGAGTTGGCCCTAAAGAGGATTTGGATTAGACTGATACAACAGTTTCCGTAGCAAACATTTTCCATCTGATAATAATGTAATAGAATACACAAAGAAAGGATACTTCACAACATTAAATATTATTATTCCTGTTGGGTCGCATCATAAATTGAACGGTTTGAATAAAAAGATAGAAAAGAACAAATTCAAAAATGACACGAATAACGACTGAAGACGCATTTTCCTAATCCCGTTTTCATTGGGGGTTGGCCAATCTAAGTACCTTTAAATCTATATTAGATATAAAAGAAGGATATAAAGTGAATTGAAAGACATTATACACATAATAATAGGCACTAAAAAAATATTTTACGATTTGCTAAATACAGAAGTACTACTCCCCCTGTATAAAGCAGAAATGCACGAATCAGAAAATATCGTTTGGAAACATCCTAGATTATAAATAGTATTTTTGTATTATTAACGGTTCAATCGTAAGGAGATCTTTAGATGACGGGAGAAAGACAAGAGATTGAAAGTATAAACAATACAGGAGACACAACCACGATAGGGTAACAAATATCCAGAAGAGAGATAGAGAGACAACTGAAAGAGAGATTTTGAGACGACAAAAGGGTTGAATCAATTATGGTATAGAGAAGGTAGTAATCATTTCGAAAGAAATAGTTTTAACGTAAGACATCACTTTATTATTGAAAGGGCGAAGGGGTCATTTGGTTTTTCAATTCCACTTAAACACATATTTGGATTTTGACAGACAAAACATATAAGAAAATAATGTATGGTATTGAACATGAACCATCATTATATAGAAATCTGAAGATAAAGATGCTATTATTGCTAAGTTTGAAAAAAAGTAGGAAATACTGCGGATGGAACTATTATTTTAAGACACACCATGACGATAATGAATGGAAAAATAAACTTAGAAATGATTGCATGGTTTGTTCCCCATGTTAAACCAAGTTTGGAATATGAAAATAAACTATTGACACAAATATGAAATAAAATGGAATATGATATCATTTATAAAAGATTAAGAGTCAATCAATAATTGTTCCTACTGGTGATAAATTTGAATGGAGGTTGAATACTAGTACTTCTCCGGAAAAACATAGATTTATCATTGTTGGACCAAGAGAAAAAAAACACATGATTAAGATGAGTTCGATAAACAACTGTTTTATCATGCAAACCTAAAGAATATTTCAGTATCCCTCAATTCAAGAACATAACCAGAAGTGCAATATGATATAAACTTTAAAAAAAATTAATTTGACAGAATATTTAGTGAAGCTTTTGACTTCAAGAAAAAATGCTTTGGGGATGAAACTAGTGTTAATATGACTCCATTTAATTATGTGTATCACTATCCAATATTTGTTGTTGATGTAAGTAATCAAATTGAAAAAGTCAAAGGTGGAGTTACTGATATTACTGTGAACATGAATTTTAATAAGAGTGTCAATGATTTAAACGCATATGCAGTTATTGTATCAGATAGAATAATTCGAATGGAAAGTGATGGAAGCGGGTAATAATCATTCAGTAGACATTCCAAAAGGAAGTGTATTTATACCATCAGCTTTTATTATCTTTTATCATCAAATGGTGATAGACTTTTTTATTTACTTCATTTATACATTCATTTTCTGAATTCATTGTAAACATTTTTTTTTATTTGTATATTATTACTATATAAACATTCTTTATAATCATCAAACTAAATATCTTTTTCAATAGTTGTTTTACCTATTCCTTTTTAAATTTCTTTACTTTTGTAAATCAGTTAATGTAAATAAATAACGAAAATTTACTTCTAAGGAAAACAATTTTATTCTCCTAATTTTTCCATTTAACTCATCTTTAAATTTTGGCCAATTATCTTTTTTTATTTTCTTCTGAATATAATTGATTGTCTTTAGGATAAGCAGATATATCTAAGCATTCGATTATTTCTTTCATGTCTTCATAAATATCTTCTGTTCTAATAGATAAGAAGATAATATCGATATCGGAAGCAACTAATTCATTAACAGGCCCTAAGAATGGATTCAACAACATCATAATAAAATTGATACATTAACAACTTATTATAATCTAAAATACACATTCAAGATGCTGTTATATCGAATTCGTAGCAAATCCCTCCCCATGCAACTAAATAAATTGGTTTATCAAACTTAACTGTTGTTATATTATTAATTATTCCCACAAAGTTTATATTAAATATTATTGAGTCTTTAAAATTAGATTTATTAATGTGTTTCTGTATTTCTTTTTTTAAAATGATCTGTAAATAATTTTATTTCATTGACATATTTCTATATATTTTCCATTAAAAGTCTGTGACATTTCCATAGAAGGCATTGTTCATTAATTTCTTCATAAATCTCTCTCAAAGTCAGACTTAGAAATAATTCGTTGATCTGTAATAAAATCAATGTATTTGATTTAACCATGCAGTGACTTAGTTTAATAAATGAAATAGTAGTAGTGTATACTTTTGTAACTTTAGTAATCAGTAGTAGTTAATATAATCTTTCAAGATTTTATGATGAACAATATATTTATGTTTATCTTTTAGAGTTAGGAATAACTTTTCTTCAGTCCCTAATTTTCTACCTTCTTTTTCAAGTAATTCTAATTGATAATTGGATAAGTCTTCTTCAGCTACTTTCATTTTTATAGGTGCTAATGGATATTTAATTGTTTTTAGTTTTGCTTCTTTAGTATATTCTATGTCACATTCAATAATATTTCATCCATTCTACCTCCTGTAATATCTAAAACAATAATCAGAAACTTCTTCCCATTTTTGATAAAATCTCATGTTGAAAGACAAAAGGATAAACTTAGATACTTTCTATTTTTCTCATCCATATAGATTATTTGTATCTAAAAATGGATAATAAAATTGAAAAAATAATTAGGTTTACTAAATTAATTAAGAATAAATCTCCATCTTTCTAGTTAGTAGAAATAGATTCTAACATTGCTTCCTTATAAGTTGACATTCATACTATTTCCCAATATCCATCTTCAACAGTTGTTGATAATAATTATTAACACAACAGAACTTATTATTCCTGTCGTGAATTGACAATAATACATCAGAAAAGAATAACCACAATCTTATTCCACTTTTTAAATCATTTAGATATAAAAGAAGGATTAAAGTAAATTTACACATAATAATAGCATTATTTTACGATTTGCTAAATACGAGTATAAAGCGATGAATCAGGTAAACATCCAGATAAATAGTATTTTGTATTATTAACGGTTCAATCGTAAGTTGATGACGGGCAAGAGATTGAAAGATAAACAATCCACAACCACGATAGGTAACTGCCAGAAGATTTTGTTTCAATTATGTATAGAGAAGGTTAATCATTTCGTAGTTTTAACGTAAGACATCACTTTTTATTCCGAAGGGGTCTTTCATATTAAACTTGTGTCATTAAGATACGTTAGGATAACCATCAGTCTTAGGAAATCTGAAGATAAAGATGCTATTATTGCTAAGTTTGAAAAAAGTAGGAAATACTGCGGATGGAACTATTATTTTAAGACATACGATAATGAATGGAAAAATAAACTTAGAAATGATTATAAGATGTTTCAAGATTTGGAGAAAATAAACTATTGACATATGAAATAAAATGGAATATGATATCATTATATTGAGTTCAAAATTGTTCCTACTGGTGATAAATTTGATAGGTTGAATACTAGGTAAAAACTAGATTTGTTGGAATGATTAAGATTCTCAAACAACTTATCAGAACATTATCTTCCGGCATCTTAACATTACAATGAGTATGATTACTACAGATTAATTTGACAAATATTTAGTTTATTTAATGCTTTGTGAAACTTCTCTTTAATTATGGACTTAAACAATAATAAAATTGAAAAAGTCAAAGGTAGTTACATAAACATGAAAGTGTCAATTTTAAACGCATATGCAGTTATTGTATCAGATAAATAATTGGATTGGAAGTTATCGTTCCAAATTTATAATCAATTTTATCTTTTATCATCAAGATCTTCATTTTCTGATTCATTGTAAACAATTACTATGTTTTATAATCATCAAACTAAATATCTTTTTCAATAGTTGTTTTATCTATCCAAATTTCTTTACTTCTTGTAAATCAGTTAATGTAAAGGAATAACCTTTACTTCTAAGGAAAACAATTTTATTCTTAATCTTTCCATTTAACTCATCTTTAAATTTTCCAATATCTTTTTATTTTCAATATAATTGATTGTCTTTAGTATAAGCAGATATATCTAAGCATTCGATTATTTCTTTCTTCATAAATATCTTCTTTTCTAATTTTCGATAAAGCAATTAATTCATAACAGGCCCTAAGAAATCATAATAAAATTGATACATTAACAACTATAAAATACAGGATTCCTATAAAAACTCAACTTTGTTATATTATTAATTATTCCTTATAAAATATTATTGAGTCTTTCGATGTTTATTTCTTGAACTGTCGTTCCATAGAAACCCATAAATCTCTCTCAAAGTCAGACTTAGAAATAATTCGTTGATCTTTAAAATAATGTATTTCATGCATACTCTTCAAATGAAATAGTTTTACTACTTGTTTCAGAGTTAATATCAAGATTTTATGATGGACAATTATTTATGTTTATCTATCTTCAGTCCCTAATGCTACCTTCTTTTTCAAGTAATTCTAATTGATAATTGATAACCTTCTTCAGCTACAAAGGTGCTAATGGGTAAATTGTTTTTAGTTTTGCTTCTTTAGTATATTCTATGTCACATTCAATAATATATCAACCTAAATAATAATCAGAAACCTTCCCATTTAAAACTCATGTTGGCAAATTCGGATTGATTATTTGTATCTAAATATAGAAGATAATTAGCGTGCTAAATCTTGAGATTCTAAATAAATTGATCTATATCCATCTTCAACAGTTGTTGTAACTTATAAACAGCTTTTACATGTCTATTGAAATAAATCTATATCATTAGCTGTTTTTTTTTCATGGTTTGGGTACAGGATGACTATAATAATTTGTCAACTATTTGTGTTGCCATTGGAGTTCTATAATCACATGTTAAAGTTATTTTAATGTTTATTGGAGTATTAGTTATAAGTATTTTATCTTTAAGTTTATTGATAATGATTTTTTTTTATCATCTTCATCAATATCATCAATGATATATCTTCTCTTCTAAAGTTCTTTTTATAATTATTCTTCGTTTTTATAAAAGTCATTTTATCAGATTAATTTTAGATAGGAAAATATTTTTATACTTTCTTTCGTTTGTTTTCATTTTAGTAATTGGAATAATATTCAGGATTTCTCACCTAAAAAAACCAGTGATTAGTCTATTGAAATTTATATTTTTCGTTATTATCTTGATAGTGTTTTTGTTAATGCTACTCTTCTGTTGCAAGCGATAAACTGTGAATTTATTCCCATTAGGTTTTACATGATTTTTATGGTATTTTTTAATTATTAACGGTTTAAACTCATAACATTTACTACATTTTTCCCCACTCATTTTTAATTGGAATAATATTTAAAAATCTGATAGCACAATTTATATTTTTATTATTATCTTGATAGTGTTTTTGTTTTGCTACTCTTCTACAAGCGATAAACTGTGAATTTATTCCCATTGGTTTTACATGATTTTATGGTATTTATTCAACGGTTTAAACTCATAACATTTACTACATTTTTCCCCGCTCATTTTTATGGATAATATTTTATAATAAAAAAATAATATATATATATATATATATATATATATATATATATATATTTAAAACTAGGGTATACTTTCCCCTTAAAAATTAAAAAACAAAAATTTGTTTTAAAAGCATGTTCGTAGGTCTGAGGCTGAGCGAGATCTCCACCTAAGAATGTTATTAGTGTAGGATTTTGAGATACTCTGCGCGAGTTGGAGCGAAACGTAGAGGGGTTGGGCGGGATATCTCAAAGACTCTCATACCGAAACCGAAACTCTAAACCGAAAGTGAGCCAGCCAGACACATCCAATGCCCCTACTACTATTAATATATTTTATTTGATCATCTTCATCGAAATCATCGATTATAAACTCTCTAGTGATATCACTATAAGACTTAGTTTTTATACTGTTCATTTTTTATTAGAAATAATTTTATGAGAATATCAATCGTGTTTCCTATAAAAACATTTTCATATGTCAAGGGCTGAAAGAGATCTCTACTTAAGAATATTACTAGAATAGTGTTTTTGAGATACTCTACATGAGATGAAGTAAAATGTAGAGGAGTTGTAAGCCATTTGTAAACCCCGACTCTCTTACTAAACCTCCAGGAGGTGGTCTAATACTGGTAACATGAGAATGATTAAAACTATTAGTTGTAATCGTAGTAATCAGTACCGAAATGCTGCAGATTTGTACATCGAAGGGATATTTCTCCATGTCTAGCTTGCAAGAAGTATTTAGTATAACACCAGGGCGCCAGGTAACGGTTCCAGTATAGAATGTGTAAATTGGTCTGAAAATTGAAGAAGACAAAGTTCAACTCAAATGCATAGGCATACAGTTTTAATCAATTATACTGGCATTGCATATTTCTACAACAGAATGGCATGTACCAAATAAGTAAAGAAAGCAATTCAATTTCTTCCCCTCGTCAATATAGTCATGCATCAAATGATCTCATATTTGAAATGAATTTACTTGTGCATGTTCTTTACAGCCAAATTTGTGGAATTTTTATTTCTGATGTTTCAAAATTTCTGACCCCTTGGAAATCCGTCAAAAACGAAGCACAGTGATTGAATTTCTTGTTTCTGAAGGAGAAAGCCCCAATAACATCTACAAGCGACTTCAAACAGAATTATGAAGATCGTACTGTAGACTATATATAGTAATAGGGGGTGCGACATCTGATCCTGTGGTCCGAACATGCTTATCAGACAAATATCATAGTGGTGGGCCATCAAGTAGAGCCAATACTGCCAACAAATGTCTACTTTGATTTTTTCCATTTCTTCAGCTGATTCTAACTCTTTTCTATTTATTGCCCTAATATTCAATATTCCAAAAATCACAGTCGGTGTTCGTTTCCATGTCCGTTTTCAAAATCTCAAGCCGGGTATATCGTATTTATTTCTCTGAATCAATTTGGTTATGGATAAGCAGGTGATTGGCCCACTGTACCGTAGGTAAATAGTGGGGTTCCCACATTGAGACCTCCTGCCGGGCATTGTTATTTTTTATCAGGATTAACTCCCTTAGCCTTTGACCACCCAAAGCCAGCCTGCAAGGCAGAATGTTGTTTTTTTCTGTGAGTGTTAACTCCCGTAGCCTTTAGGCAACTGAGACCGACATGCAAGGCAGCAGGTTGTTTTCTGTCAGGGTAACCCTCTCTTAGCCTTTGGTCAGCCAGGACCCGCCTGCAACGCAGCACGAGACTCGTGGAGGGCGGGATCACCCAATCCCCGTAGAGGTGCTTACCTGTCCACTGCCCGGTACTACTAACTGCGGCTAGATATTGAGCTGACTAACGTGTGTGCAAAGGTACAGCCACATATGTTGACAACAGAAAAATCCTTTTTGAATTGAAGTTGCTGGTATTTTGGCAATGAAAATCACGCGTACTTTTATATGCTCATCTTTCAGACGAAAGAAAACAACTCACCCTATATATCACGCGTACTTTTATATGCTCATCTTTCAGACGAAAAGAACAATTCACCCTATATATCACGCGTACTTTTATATGCTCATCTTTCAGACGAAAAAAACAACTCACCCTATATATCACGCGTACTTTTATATGCTCATCTTTCAGACGAAAGAAAACAACTCACCCTATATATCACGCGTACTTTTATATGCTCATCTTTCAGACGAAAAAAACAACTCACCCTATATATCACGCGTACTTTTATATGCTCATCTTTCAGACGAAAGAAAGCAACTCACCCTATATATCACGCGTACTTTTATATGCTCATCTTTCAGACGAAAAAAACAACTCACCCTATATATCACGCGTACTTTTATATGCTCATCTTTCAGACGAAAGAAAACAACTCACCCTATATATCACGCGTGCTTTTATATGCTCATCTTTCAGACGAAAGAAAAACAACTCACCCTATATATCACGCGTACTTTTATATGCTCATCTTTCAGACGAAAAGAACAACTCACCCTATATATCACGCGTACTTTTATATGCTCATCTTTCAGACGAAAAGAACAACTCACCCTATATATCACGCGTGCGAGAACCTGTTATATTATGATAACGCCAGGCCAAACCTCTCATCTCAAAAGATGTAAGATCTGGATTTTCAGGGCTGGAATTAAAGAATGGGCTTCCACAGCACTTTTATCTTTTTTTTCTTTATGAGTTCCCATTCTACTTTCCGGTTGAATGGGTTTACACACCCGAAATGATCAGCATTTGTATCTTCTACCACCTTGGATCTGCCAAACGTTCCGGCGTGAAGAATTCAAATTACAAGATAGTTATAACATATTTGACATAATTCAAAAACAGAATAACAACAAAAAACTCGCCCTCCCACAACAAATAAAAGAAAGAAAGCGAAGAAAAGTAAAGTAAGCTCCATACTCAGAGTTGAGCGTAGGAGAATCAGGCGTAGAGTCCTCATTTTTCTTGCCATGTGGTATAGTGTGGTAGATTGCCATTGCTCTCCACGCTGAAAACTTTTCCCGGACTGGGAATCCAACTCGGGCCTCGCGTATGGTAGTCAGACGCTCTACTGACTGAGCTACAGGCGCCTGTAAAGAAACATAAACACACACACACACACACACACAAAAAAAAAAACCCCAACACAATGACATCTTATGATCTCTTACGCAACGTCGTCCTTAAAGGGATCCTGTGTGTCCCGAGAGTTCCTGATAACCATCCTTGGTCTCCATATTTGTTTGGGTTGTGGTTGAAGATACAGTAGATTGCCATAATCCGGAAAGTTCCATCTGACTTTCTGGGAAAGGGAAATGCCTCTTTGTAACAAATTAATTTGTTGACTGATGTGTGATTAAAATAGAAGAAAGTTAAGAAAGAGACCTCTCACAATATGTGGAGAAATTCAGCTGGTAAAAGAATAAATTCACAAATAAAGATTTGTTATACTAAAAGGCAACATTTTTGGATCTTAAAAAATCACCAATTACGAAGATAATAACAATAGCCATCTACGCATATGCAGAAGAAATGGTGTCTTTACAAATCTGCCAAAGTACATCACCGAAAACTAATTCTGTTTGTATATAGAAGGATCTTTCCATTCCTATTTCTATCGATAAAGTAATTAAATTATTTTAAGAGGTGAAGACACCAAAGAGCAAGTATATCGTAGACCTCAAGCAATGTGATGTTAGTTTATCTGGGTAAACATCATACATCATACACAATTTGATGCTAATTCATTTGGGTAGACATCGTACATCATACATAATTTGACGCTAATCCGCTTGGGTAAACATCGCACATCATACAGAATTCCATGGGACACTAATCCGCTTGTGTAAACATCATACATCATACACAATTTGACGCTAATCCGCTTGGATAAACATCGTATATCATACAGAATTCAATTTGATGTTAATTCGTTTAGGCTGACATCGTACAACATACACAATTTGACGCTAATCCGCTTGGGTAAACATCGTACATCATACATACTTCCATTTGGCGCTAATCCGTTTGGGTTGACCTCTTACAGGATACACAATTTGACGCTAATCCGCTTGGGTAAACATCGTACATCATACATAATTCCATTTGGCGCTAATCCGTTTGGGTTGACCTCTTACAGGATACACAATTTGACGCCAAACCTCTTGGGTAAACATCGTATATCATACAGAATTCAATTTGATGTTAATCCGTTTAGGCTGACATCGTACAGCAAACACAATTTGGCGCTAATCTGTTTGGGTTAAGATCATACATCATGCACAACTTAACGCTAATCCGCTTGGGTAAACATCGTATATCATACAGAATTCAATTTGGCGCTAATCCGTATGGTTTGACAGCGTACAGCATACACAATTTGACGCCAATCCGCTTGGGTAAACATTGTACATCATACAAAATTCTATTTGGCACCAATCCGTTTTGCTTGACATCGTACAGCATGCACAATTTGACGTTAATCCGTTTCATTAAACATCGTACATCATACAGAATTTCACTTGACGGTAATACGTTTGGGTTGACATCGTACATCATACACAATTTTACGTTAATTTGCTCAGGTAAACATCGTACATCATACATAATTCCATTTGGTGCTAATCCGTTTTGGTTGACATCGTACAATATCATACACGATTTGATGGCTCATGTCAAAATCAAACGGATTAGCGTTATTTGTTGTTTGAGATCTGCGACCTGCTTGTGCGCTTGTTTCTATATTAAGATTTGTTGTTTCTTTTATCCTCATAATTTAATTCCAACATGAGTATACTTTTCACATCTTTATTGTATAGTTTTTAACCTACTTAAAAACTTCGTTTCATCACTTCTCTTCCATTTCTTCTCTTTTTGCCCTAATATTAATTCTACTTTTCACTTCTCCATTCTAATATCATATATTCTCTCTCTCTCTCTCTCTCTCTCTCTCTTCTCTCTCTCTCTCTCTCTCTCTCTCTCTCTCTCTCTCTCTCTCTCTCTCTCTCTCTCTCTCTCT
>JAXRKP010000667.1:82500-85000 GCA_037039925.1 Doris montereyensis | reverse complement strand
TAGCCAAAGAGGCAAGTGAAAGATTATGAAATACACAGGAAGTCAAAAAATGCTAGAATCAAAAACCAAAAGCATAAAGAAATTTGTGTCAAGAACAGATAAAAAGGCACATCTCAAGAAGATTAGCACAATGTCAATGCTCAAGTAAAGAAAATTGTAATCGAACAGATAAAATACATTATTTGAGGCAAAAAGACGAAGCAGTGAAAAGAATTAGCCTTATTAGCACAAAAGAGGAATAAATGTCTTATGAGAGATGCTAAGAAGCTAACAGGGAATTACAGGCAATCATAAAAAAAAAAGCAAAAGGTAATCTTTTTACCACAAAAGAGGAATAAATGTCTCGTTGGAAGGAACACTTCTCAGAACTGCTGAATCGACCATCACCTGCACAACCATCAAACATAGAGGAGGCAATAGACGACCTAGATATAGCTACAGTTGCCCTTACACCAGCGGAGATTCGACATGCAATCAGAAAGATTAAGAATGGAAAAGCAGCAGGACCGGATGGTATACCTGAAGAAGCACTGAAAACAAACACAGAGTGCTCTGTTGCCATGTTACATAGTCTTTTCACAAAGATATGGGGAAAAGGAGAATTTTCAAATGACTGGAGAGAGGGTCACGTTGTCAAATTACCTAAGAAGGGTGACCTCAACGAGTCACTAACTACAGGGGGATAATGCTATTGTCAGTTCTCAGGAAAATTTCTTAACAAGGTTATCCTTGAAAGACTTAAAAGAGCAATCGGTGCCCCACTAAGAGATGAGAAAGCAGGATTTAGATAGTACATGCTGGAGAAGTCTCTGAATCTTTCAGCATCAAGACGGGAGTTCGCCACAACTGTCTTCTTTTTCCCATTCTGTTTCTTTTAATCTCGACTTCCTGATGAAGAATGCAACAGATCAGATGGGATCAGAAATGGCATTCAATGGACTATGACAAAACAAGTTAACAACCTAGATGCTATCGCTTTGCTTTCACACACATACAAGCAAATGCAGGAGAAAACGGATGTCATTGAAACCATAGCATCAACTGTGGGACTCAGACTCAACAAGAAAACCAAGATTCTTCGCAACTTCAAAACCTGCAACACTCTACCAATAACCCTAAAAGGAGAACCGCATGAAAATATTATAGACATATTTTGTTTCCTGGGTAGCATGATTGATGGCAAGAGAGATGTGGAAGAAGATGTCAAAACCAGGATACAGAAGGCACGACAAGCATTTTTAAGCCTTAACAAGGTATGGTCCGGTATGAATTTACCAGAATGCATCAAACTAAGGATATTCAACTCAAATGTCAAGTCAGTGCTAACATATGGCTCAGAAACATGGAGAACCATAAAAACTACCCTAAAAAAAAGTACAATCATTCATAAATAGATGTCTGAGGAGAATTGTCAAAATATTCTGGCCTGAAGTTCTTTCAAACACTAATCTGTAGGAAAAAACTGGAGAAGTATCAGTGGAAAAAGATTTAAAACGAAAGAAATGGAGGTGGATAGGCCTCACGCTTAGAAAGGACCCCAACACAATAACGAGACAGAGCCTTACATGAAACCCACCGGGTAAAAGATCGAGGGGTCGGCCAAGGGCAACACGGAGAAGAGAACTGGAGGTAGAGAGGAAGAAGACGGGGCAAACATGGGAATCTATAGAGAGGTAGACCAGGAGAGAAGTGATTGGAGATTCGTTGTTGATGACCTATGCTTCCCAGCGAGCTAAAAAGCAGAAGAAGATGGCCGTACATAATGTTAGGCTATGATTTCTCTTTCTTTTAAAGCTGACTCTCTTGAACTTTGACTGTGTTTAACTCAGAAACTACTGTATCTGTTACGTATACTATCAAATACGATTATTAGATCAACTTTAATACTCGACACTGAAGTACGCGGGCTTTCCATTGTATATGAACGGAAATTAAGAACCTAGATCTAGAAACAATAACATTTCGTGGATTGAAGGTAAAACAATCCGTTTTCCAATCAATTAAAATGCTGATTTAAGTCAAGAGTTAATTCTCTCAGAACCTAAAGCAGGCTAGTTGAAATCGACATGCGAAATATGGAGGTTGTAAGTACAGTGGTTCCTGAGTTATAAGCGGTCACAGTTTGAGATGTACAGTTTTATATAGAGAGAATCCAGTAGAGAACACGAGGGTTAGATAACACATAACTTCTTCTTTTCCTTCTTCTATTTCTTCTTCTTCTTCTTCGTCCTTCTTCCTCTTCTTCTTCTTTCTTCTTTTCCTTCTTCTATTTCTTCTTCTTCTTCTTCTTCTTCTTCTTCTTCTTCTTCTTCTTCTTCTTCTTCTTCTTCTTCTTCTTCTTCTTCTTCTTCTTCTTCTTCTTCTTCTTCTTCTTCTTCTTCTTTTTCTTCTTCTTCTTCTTCTTCTACTTCTTCTTCTTCTTCTTCTTCTTCTTCTTCTTCTTCTTCTTCTTCTTCTTCTTCTTCTTCTTCTTCTTCTTCTTCTTCTTCTTCTTCTTCTT
>JAXRKP010000667.1:25000-77500 GCA_037039925.1 Doris montereyensis | reverse complement strand
GTTTTAGCTTCCCTAGTTACTAGCATTGTTTTGGTTTTCTTTGCATTTACTCTCATTCCTCTTTTATTTAATTCATTGTTCATAATGTTGATATTCGACTGAAGGTCCCTTTCTGATTTTCCAAACAGAACTAAATCATCGGCAAATGAAAGCATTGATACATTTACTGGTTTGAGCTTCCACATACCTACATTCATTTTCTTCATTTTGAGGATGCCTTTGCGACTGAATCCATAAATGTGATAAACAAAAGAGGACTTAGGATACAACCCTGTCTTACTCCTATATCTACATCAAATTCTTCAGATACGTTTCCAGCTACTCTCACTGCACATGTTGGTTTATTGTAAAAACTTTTAATGGCTTCTATTAAATTTTGCTCTACGTTGTGTTCTTTTAAGGAATGCCATAGTTCGTCCCTCCTCACAGTGTCAAATGCCTTTTCTAAGTCAATAAAACACAGGTGCAAGTCAATGTTTCTCTCAAGGAATTTTTCTATTATTTGTCTAATTGTAAATATGTGGTCTTGTACACTTCTTCCTGGTCTAAATCCACTCTGGTGTTCTTCAATCTGATCCTCTACTCTTTTCCTTAGTCTCATTTCCAGTATCCTGGCATACACTTTTCCTGGTACGCTAAGTAGTGATATCCCTCTATAGTTTGAGCATTCCATAGTTGATCCTTTCTTATGTATTGGTACTACCGTTCCCTTTTTCCAGTCGTCTGGCACCTGTTTGGACTTCCATGCTTGTTGACATATTGCATGTAGTAGTTTGTCTGCCTCTCTCCCTTGGTTTTTAATCATTTCTGGATAAACTTGATCTGCTCCTGGGCTTTTCCTAATTTCACTTTTCTTATAGCTGTTTGGATTTCTTCCATTGAGATATCTACATCTTCAGCTGTCTCATCTGGATTACTTGTTACTCTTACTAATTGATTTGTACTCCTTGTTTCATATGTTCTGGAGGGATTATGTAATTGTTGAAAATACTTTCTCCACGTTTCCATGATTTCGCTGTCTTCTTTCATTATTTCTCCTTTGGCGTTCTTAATTTGTCGTATTGGGCATGCTTTGGTCTTTCTCATGCTCTTCATTGCTCCCCAGAACAGCTTTTGATTTCCTTGATAGCTTTCTTGAAGTCTTTGTCCAAACTCTTCCCATTGTTCCTGTTTTGCTTTCCTAACTTCCTCTTTGCGATAGTTCTTTTATTCACGTAATCTATCCTATCCTCTGGTCTCTTTGTTTGCAAGTATTTCTTCCAGGCATCCTTCTTTTCTTTGATCTTAGTCTTGACATTCTCATTCCACCATGCTGTTCTTTTCCTATCTCCTTTAATTTGTTTCCTACCACAGACCTCTTCAGTACAACTGAGGAGTGTTTCTTTATACATTTGCCACTTTTCTTCTATTGTGCTATCATTCAGATCCATCTGTCTTTCACTGATAAATCTTTTTATCCTAGATTGGTATATCTGTTTTACTACTGTTTATTTAGTTCCTCTATTTTGAGTTTAGTAGCTTTCTTCTCTTTCCTTTTCTGTTTGTTTTCTTCAGTCAGTAATCTCATTTTGGCAATCACTAGGTGATGATCACTAAATATTTCTGCTCCTCTGTTTACTATTGCATCCAATGTACTGTAAAAAAGGGAGCTGCTAACTACATGTAGTCTATCATTGACGTTTCACACCTGTCTTCATTTACTCTTGTATATTTGTGGATATCTTTATGAGGAAAAAAGGTGTAGGCTATTTTCATGTTATTCTTTAGGCAAAAATCTATTAGTCTCTCTCCATTTGGAGAAGTTGTTGTCTCTCCTTCTTTACCTATTACTCCTCCTGATGTTTCTACATTGTTGCCTACTCTAGCGTTTAAATCTCCTAAAAGCATTAGTTCCTGTTTGGGTTTGATTCTCTGCAGCTATTGTAAATCGTTTCGAAGATATCTTTGTCTCTTGTGGCATAGCTTATATTTAATTCTTCTGTCATATGTACATTCTTTCTAGTAGCTTTTCTATGCCTTTTATGCATTAGGAGGCCTACTCCTGCTCTAGCTCTATCTTTGACATCTACTCCTGAGAAGATTAAAGTATGATTTGGTCCTACATTTTCTATTCCTTGTCCTTTTTTCTTTGTTTCTGTAATAGCCAAAATGTCTACTTTGAATTTTTCCATTTCTTCAGCTAATTCTAACTCTTTTCCATTTATTGCCCTAACATTCCATGTTCCAAAAATCACAGTCCGTGTTCTTTTCCAGAGTCGTCTTCGAAAGTTCAAGCCGGGTATATCATTATATTATTTCTCTGAATCAGTTTGTTTTGGATAAGCAGGGGATTAGCCCACTGTACCCTAGGTAGATGGTGGGGCTGCCACCTTGAGGCCCCCTACCAGGCCTTGTTATTTTCTGTCAGGGTTAACTCCCTTAGCCTTTGGTCATTCAAGACCAGCCTGCAAGGCAGCAGGTTGTTATTTTCTGTCAGGGTTAACTCCCTTAGCCTTTGGTCAGCCAAGACCGGCCTGCAAGGCAGCAGGAGACTCGTGCAGGGCAGGACCACCTACTCCCCGTACAGGTGGCCTCTCTACTGACTCCTCGCCGTCGGGCACAGTCCGATGTGGACGCACTAACTGCAAGACATGCCCCTTTGTAGACGGCTCCACAACCATTCAGTTCCCTAGACAGACCTGGACAGTGAATGGGCAATTCTCCTGCGCCTCTCGCAATGTTATTTATGCTATTCGCTGCAGTCATTGTGGAATGGCCTATATCGGAGAAACTGGCTTGCAACTCTCAACAGATTTGGCCATCACAGGAGAGATATTGAATACTGCGAAAGCAAGCCGGTGCCTTTACATTTCAATAAACCAGGACATCGAGGAACCCATGACCTGAAAGTATGCATTCTCAGGTCATGTACTGGCGGTGCTGAGTCTAGGAAGTCTTTTAGAGAACAAACTTATAGTAAGATTGGGCACAATCAACCCTGACGGTATGAACGTCTTACACCAATTTATATAATTTTCTTTGGAGTAACTCCCATAGTCGGGCACACGCTATTACTATCCCTGACCCTTCCCCATCCTCTACCCTACCCCATCCGCTCCCCCAACCACCCCCCCATGAAACTATCCCACCCTAACCCTGCCACCCCTCCACCCCTTCCTATCCCTGCAAAGTTGGTCCTCTGGCAGTTCACACCCCGTGTGCCCCCTATGGTAGCATACTCAATGGTAGGCATCTACATTTTTTACTAATTTTATTTTGTATTTTTATTTCTTTTACGTTTCACCATTTACCGGAAGCATCTTGGCGCACAGTTTCTTACCATTACGGAATAGACCTTATGTTATCACCAAGGAAAAATAATTTGAGATTTTGATTCCTTGGATGGCATCAGCTAGTCCTAACTGGCATTTTTGAAATTTCAGATAAGTTGTTTACTCTCCACCCTTATTACATCGATAAATTTGTAATTTATATACATTTCGCACCTTCAGTGTAAATTTTGTCTTGATTTATACTTGCTTTCATTCATTATCTATCATTTCTTCATTCTAGACCCAGTGAGATATAGATCTAATCTTACATTTATCCTATCATTTCTTCTTTCTAGACCCAGTGAGATATAGATCTAGTCTTACATTTATCCTATTTTTTTTTTCTTGTTTCCCATACTCACACGTCTCTCTCTCTCCCTTTCTTTCTCCCCCTGCCTGTTTTCTTTCTTTTCTCTCTCACTCTCTCTCTCTCTCTCTCTCTCTCTCTCTCTCTCTCTCTCTCTCTCTCTCTCTCTCTCTCTCTCTCTCCTCTCTCTCTCTCTCCCTCCCTCTCCCTCCTCCCCCTCCCTCCTCCCTCCCTCCCTCCTCCTCCCTCCCTCCCTCCCTCCCTCCTCCCTCCCCTCCCTCCCTCCTCCCTCCCTCCCTCCCTCCTCCCTCCCTCCCTCTCTCTCTCTCTCTCTCTCTCTCTCTCTCTCTCTCTCTCTCTCTCTCTCTCTCTCTCTCTCTCTCTCTCTCTCTCTCTATTTCTCTCATTCTCTCTCTATCTCCTTCTCACCTTTTATTACTTACTTATTTTCATATTTTTATTTCATTCTAGATCTGAACCTTCCACTCGCTCTTTTTCACACACACCCCCCCCCCCTCCACTGCTACGTTTCTTAACATCACTGTCTTTTTCTTTCTTTCTTTCTCCTTTATGTTTTTATTCTGACATCACATTGTGTGATGCCGGAGGTATTACTTAGATCTAGATTCTAAATATTTCTCGTTTGTTGTCTGACGAAGGGTTATACCCGAAACGTCACGTGTTTGCTCTGTCTTTATTAGTGGAGTTATCACTTATTGTCATATTTCGTCATTGATAAAACAGTGCCATACCAACACAAGTGCTAAAACTAGTCATTGATGAAACAGTGCCATACCAACACAAGTGCTAAAACTAGTCATTGATGAAACAGTGCCATACCAACACAAGTGCTAAAAAACTAGTCATTGATAAAACAGTGCCATACCAACACAAGTGCTAAAACTAGTCATTGATGAAACAGTGCCATGCCAGTCATTGATGAAACAGTGCAACCAACACAAAGTGCTAAAACTAGTCATTGATGAAACAGTGCCATGCCAACACAAGTGCTAAAACTAGTCATTGATGAAACAGTGCCATACCAACACAAGTGCTAAAACTAGTCATTGATGAAACAGTGCCATACCAACACAAGTGCTAAAACTAGTCATTGATGAAACAGTGCCATGCCAACACAAGTGCTAAAACTAGTCATTGATGAAACAGTGCCATACCAACACAAGTGCTAAAACTAGTCATTGATGAAACAGTGCCATGAAACAGTGCAACACAAGTGCTAAAAAACTAGTCATTGATGAAACAGTGCCATACCAACACAAGTAGTCATTGATGAAACAGTGCCATACCAACGCAAGTGCTAAAACTAGTCATTGATGAAACAGTGCCATACCAACACAAGTGCTAAAACTAGTCATTGATGAAACATGCCAACACAAGTGCCATTGACAGTGTAACCAACACAAGTGCTAAACTAGTCATTGATGAAACAGTATAAACACAAGTGCTAAAACTAGTCATTGATAAAAATTGATGAAACATGTACAACACAAGTGCTAAAACTAGTGATGAAACAGTGCCATACCAACACAAGTGCTAAAACTAGTCATTGATGAAACAGTGCCATACCAACACAAGTGCTAAAACTAGTCATTGATGAAACAGTGCCATACCAACACAAGTGCCAAAACTAGTCATTGATGAAACAGTGCCATACCAACACAAGTGCTAAACTAGTCATTGATAAAACAGTACCCGCCATACCAACACAAGTAAGCTAAAACTAGTCATTGATGAAACAGTGCCATACCAACACAAGTGCTAAAACTAGTCATTGATGAAACAGCTATACATAACACAAGTGCTAAAACTAGTCATTGATGAAACAGTGCAATACATAACACAAGTGCTAAAACTAGTCATTGATGAAACAGTGCCATACATAACACAAGTGCTAAAACTAGTCATTGATGAAACAGTGCCATACATAACACAAGTGCTAAAAAGTAGTCATTGATAAAACAGTGCCATACCAACACAAGTGCTAAAAGAAGTCATTGATGAAACAGTGCCATACCAACACAAGTGCTAAAACTAGTCATTGATGAACCAGTGCCATACATAACAGATATAATCAATACACAGATATCAATACACCGATCACAGGTACCTTCCTGATATATTCAAAACAGCGCTGATTAAACCTCTGTTTAAAAATACAAGGAATTGATCCTGACGTTCTAATGAACTATAGGCCAGTATCTAATTTGTATTTCTTGTCAAAAATATTGGAAACAGTGGTTTAATGACAACTTTCCACTCATATATCAAACAACTGTTTACAAAAACCGTTCCAGTCGGCTTATAGAAAATCTAAGAATACTGAGATGTGGTTGTTTCGAGTGGCCAACGATCTTTTCAATGTTCTCCTTGATCTGTCCACTGCCTTCGATACAATTGACCATGCTGTTCTCCTTGATCTGTCCACTGCCTTCGATACAATTGACCATGCTGTTCTCCTTGATCTGTCCACTGCCTTCGATACAATTGATCATGCTGTTCTCCTTGATCTGTCCACTGCCTTCGATACACTTGACCATGCTGTTCTCCTTGATCTGTCCACTGCCTTCGATACAATTGACCATGCTGTTCTCCTTGATCTGTCCACTGCCTTCGATACAATTGATCATGCTGTTCTCCTTGATCTGTCCACTGCCTTCGATACAATTGATAATGCTATTTTCCTTCGGAGACTACGATCCAGTTACGGAATTACAGATTTTAACAAAGGAGCTGCCCAGCTAACACTAACAGTAGAACTTGTCCCAGCTGCGGAAACCAAAACTGTTTTGCTTCAGTTTGTAGGTCTGGTCAAGCCAGAAACATAGTAAATGCATTCGAACAACCTGATTAAATTGAAGAACCAGATTTTTTGTGTTCAATTTCTAGAATAGCAGCATGTCAAAAGTGCCATATTGCCCAGTAAAGATAAATGGCTCAGAGATAACCGCTGATATATGCCACAAAGTCAACAATTTCTATCATTTGTAAGTTTGATGCTACACTGAGTCATTATAAAGCTCTTGTGGGGCAACTATTTATGTTGCCGAAGACATGGCTCATTCAATAGTAAGTTGAAAAGCTTCTATATCACTTCCCAGTCACCCCTGGTTAACGTTAAGGACATTTGCTACAACTGAGTACATCTTGGTTGTAATGTAACAGATGAATACTCTCGCTTTCCAGTTGTCGACATCCTCAAAGACCTCACCACCAGAACAGTCATGTCAAAGCCTGACAAGCTATTTCCCGAATAAGGCATACCCGATTCATTAAGAACTGATAATGGCCCACCCTTTTTCGGAGCAGAATTTTTTTAATCACCTTTCTAACATGGGTGTGCATCATAGAACGATTACCCCACTATGGCCTCAGGTTAATGGGGAATCAGACATTTCGTGAGAACAATTAAGAAAAGCATCACATGCCCTTGGATTGAACATCAGGCAAAACAGGAATACATTTTTACTTTTATTAGTTTTATACAGAGCTACTCCACATTACACAACAGCGTTACAACCTGCTAAACTTTTCTTTGGGTGTAATATAAAAACCAATCTTCCCGAGATCATCAATACATCGCCTCACGATGAAGAAGTACGTCAAGGCGATAAAAAAAAAGATCCAAAATGAAGTCCTACGCTGATGGAAAGCGCTACATTAAACATTCCACTATATCCTTTGAAGAACACAACAATACCAAGATCCAACGCCCATTTTAAAAAAATATCTTTACACCATAACACAAAAGAAAGGATCCATGGTCTCTGCTTGTAGGGAGACAAAGTCGTAACCAGAAACGGCAGTTTCTTCAAGCCTACATCTCAACACCCAACTTCTTTTTGAAATTGAGGAAGAAACGAATCAGTCATCCTACGTATGATCCAATCGCTTCCCACCAGCGCAGTTTACAACCTCCGACAAATGCACCCAAAACAATAACTTGCAGTGGCCTCGTTGTGGACTTATCCAACAGACTTACATTGTAGGCAAGTTGAAATCGAAGGGCTAAAGTGTATCGGTTCACAACATTTGCATAAACACTAGGACTAGGACAGGCTAGGACACTACTTAAGTTCACTATGAATATGTTTATAAAACATTTTACTTAGTCTTGGACCGTTTAACTATTGAGAAAAACACGAAAATACATATTTCCTTTGGATTACATATAAGGTCAAGCAAGACCTTAGTGTAGAATCGATTGTAAGTTGAATTTGTGTTATCACATCAAAATATTGTCAAAGCGAGTAAAAGATCATGTTACTGCACAAGTTTAAAAAAAATAGATTCTATTTTATTATAATGCTACTATTCTTTACAGTATGCATGTGTATCTCTTTTGTTATATCATTTTGTGTTAAACAAAAGCCTCACTTTTGTTTTTTTGTTTTTTTGTGCTTTTTATATCTAAAGAAGGGAGAGATGAAGTAACTATAACTGTGTGAATGTTATATACCAAGTGAGTGTGTGGAAACAGTTCGTGCTCGTCATAATAACAATAAACTAGTTCCAGACCAGCATACAACGGGTTCTACCCAAAAGACCATAATTTATTGGTAGTTCTTTTGTCCTAGGTGCATCCACCTATCTCTCAAACTTAAGGGGATTTTTGTCCCAACATTTTACCAAGTTCAGTGTCGATAGGCTTCTCGTTTCTCTCTCTCTCTCTCTCTCTCTCTCTCTCTCTCTCTCTCTCTCTCTCTCTCTCTCTCTCTCTCTCTCTCTCTCTCTCTCTCTCTCTCTCTCTCTCTCTCTCTCTCTCTCTCTCTCTCTCTCTCTCTCTCTCTCTCTCTCTCTCTCTCTCTCTCTCTCTCTCTCTCTCTCTCCCTCTCTCTCTCTCTCTCTCCTCTCTCTCTCTCTCTCTCTCTCTCTCTCTCTCTCACGCTCTCTCCCTCTCCCTCCCTCCTGACTCCCCTTCTCTCTCTCTCTCTCTCTCTCTCTCTCTCTCTCTCTCTCTCTCTCTCTCTCTCTCTCTCTCTCTCTCTCTCTCTCTCTCTCTCTCTCTCTCTCTCTCTCTCTCTCTCTCTCTCTCTCTCTCTCTCTCTCTCTCTCTCTCTGGCTTCCGATTTAAATTGACATTATTAGTATTGAATTAACTTCTCCCCCTTATCCCTCTTTCATTTCCACTAGGGCCTATTATCAGGTCAAAGGTGGCAATTGTGAATGTCCAGGCGGAGGGGGGGTGTGGAGAGTGCAGAATCTGCTTGCTGCTATCATATCGTCTTGACTCTTGGGAATCCCGAGATCTGTGTCTTTAGAAAGACTATGGGAGGAATGAGAGGTTTGCTACCCCGACTGACAAGGTGTGTGTTGCCCTCAAATCCAATATCCCCCTCTCTTTCTTTTTCTCTCACCCCGTTCTCTCCTCTTCCCGCTTCTTTCAGTTTCCCTCAATTATGATGTCCTCTTTCTCTGTTTCTGTGGTTGAGATTGCGTAATGCTTTGAGGAAATGGTTGACATATTTCCTATTTTTTCCTACACTTAACCCCCCTCCTCCTCCTCTGTGGATCGACAACCAGTTCCTTCGGAGATGGACGATAAAAGGGATGTCTCGTATGCAGCTCACAACACTCTATGCACGTTAATGATCCCTTTAGCTGTTTACAGTACAGTTTGGGCATGTGTGGCGTTCTCACCTCTGACACAAACTCCCTGCTGAGTAAAGGAAATTATGAATGAGAGAGTAGATCTAATAATGTGATAATATGCCCTACAATTGTATGCTTACAAAGCAGAGCTACTAGATCCAGACATTGTTTCCTTCAACCTCCAATATGAAAGAATACGCACCAAATCTCCAAATCCACTTATCAGTAAAATGTTGATACTAGAATGTATCTTCATTAAAGGGCAGGGAACCTAGGACTGTACTTTCTGAGCTTGAAATGTAGATCTAACTCTAGTCTATTGACACATGCAACCCACTTTCAAAATCACAGGCTTTGTTACACTCCTCTTAGTCAGAGGAGTTAAAACATTGAAAAGCAGCACAACGCCTTGGTATTTTTCAGAGGAGCTCAACGCAAAGCGAAAAAATATTGTCAGTCAACGGAGAACAAAAGCTAAGCCTTCTTTCAGGCCTGTACTAACAGTACACGCATCGGCGTTGTTAATTGATGTAAGTGTGACTGCTATCGAAGATGCATAATAGTATACCTCATTGACTTCTCTCGAACAGTGGACAGGTAAGCACATGTACGAGGAGTAGGTGATCCAGTCCTCCACGAGTCTCCTGCCGCCTTG
This sequence comes from Doris montereyensis, assembly GCA_037039925.1. NCBI lineage: Eukaryota > Metazoa > Mollusca > Gastropoda > Nudibranchia > Dorididae > Doris > Doris montereyensis. The sequence continues at coordinate 67,617 of JAXRKP010000667.1, read as the reverse complement.
CCGGTCTGTCTTGACTCATAAAGGCTAAGGGAGTTAACCCTGACAAAAATAAGAACCTTCTGCCTTGCAGGCTAGTCTTGAATGACCAAAGCCTAAGGGAGTTAACCCTGGTAGGGGGCCTCAATATGGCATCCCCACCATCTACCTAGGGTACAGTGGGCTAATCCCCTGCTTATCCAAAACCAAACTGATTCAGAGGACTAAAGGCTATATACCCTGGCTTAACTTTTCAACGACGAAAATGGAAACGACCACAGACTGTGATTTTTGGAACATGGAATGTTAGGGCAATAAATGGAAAAGAGTTAGATTTAGTTAGAAATGGAAAAATTCAAAGTAGACATTTTGGCCATTACGGAAACAAACAAAAAAGTCAAGGATTAGAAAATGTAGGACCAAATCATATTCTCAGGAGTAGATGTGAACGATAGAGCTAGAGCCGGAGTAAGCCTCCTAGTGCATAAAAGGCATGAAAAGCTACTAGAAAGTTGGAAATTTATAAGCCCACGGCTAGTAGAGGTAAATATTAAACCAAAAGGAAGAGAAATTAAATTATTAATAGTATAGCGTATGGACCAAACGAAGATGGCACTGAAGAAGCAAAAGATGTCTTCGAAAACGATTTACAAATAGCTGCAGAGAATCTTAAACACAAACAGGAACTAATGGTTTTAGGAGATATAAACGCTAGAGTGGCAACAATATAGAAACGTCAGGAGGAGTAATAGGTAAAGAAGGATAGACAAATACTTCTCCAAATGGACACAGACTAATAGATTTTTGCCTAAAGAATAACATAAAAGTAGCAAATGTCTTTTTTCCTCATAAAGATATCCACAAATATACAAGAGTAAATGAAGACAGGTGTGAAAAATCAAAGATAAACTACATAATAGTTAGCAGCTCCTTTTTTTCACAGTACATTGGATGCAAGAGTAAACAGAGGAGCAGAAATATTTAGTGATCACCACCTAGTGATGAGATTACTGAGTGAAGAAAACAAACAGAAAAGGAACGAGAAGAAAGCTACTAAACTCACATTAGAGGAACTAATTAAACCAATAGTAAAACAGGTATACCAATCTAGCATAAAAAGATGGATCTGGATGTTAGCACAATAGAAGAAAAGTGGCAAATGTATAAAGAAACACTCCTCAGTTGTACAGAAGAGGTCTGTTGTAGGAAACAAATTAAAGGAGATAAGAAAAGAAAAGCATGGTGGAATGATAATGTCAAGACTAAGATCAAAGAAAAGAAGGATGCCTGGAAGAAATACTTGCAAACATAGAGAACAGAGGATAGGATTACGTGAATAAAAGAACTATCGCCAAAGAGGAAGTGAGGAAAGCACACAAAAAAGGAATAATGGGAAGAGTAAGGACAAAGACTTCAAGAAAGATATCACGGAAATTAAAAGCTGTTCTGAAGGGCAATGAAGACCATGAAAAAGACCAAAGCATGATCAATGCGACAAATTAAGAATGCTAGAGGAGAAATAATGAAAGAAGACAACCAAATCATGGAAACTTGAAGAAATTATTTTCAACAATTACATAATCCCTTCAGAACATATGAAACAAGGAGTAAAAATCAATTAGTAAGAGTAAATAGTAATCCAGAGGAGACAGCTGAAGATGTAGATATATCAATGGAAGAAATCCAAAACAGCTATAAGAAAAATGAAATTAGGAAAAGCCTCAGGAGCAGATCGAGTTTATCCAGAAATGATTAAAAACCAAGGAGAGAGTCAGACACACTACTACATGCAATATGCCAACAAGCATGGAAGTCAAAACGGTGCCAGACGACTCGAAAAAGGGAACGGTAGCGCCAATACATAAGAAATAATACGAAGGAACCACAGTGGAGTGAAGTCAAAGAAATGTGACAGTAAGTGACAACTCCACTAATACAGACAGAACAAATACATAATAAAGGACCAACTATGGAATGCTCAACTATAGAGGGATATCACTACCGGGAAGAGTGTATGCCAGGATCGTGGAAATGAGACTTAGAGGATCAGATTAAAGAACATCAGAGTGGATTTAGATCAGGAAGAAGTGTACAAGACCACATATTTACAATAAGACAAATAATAGAAAACATTCCTTGAGAGAAACATTGACTTGCACCTGTGTTTTATAAACTTGAAAAGGCATTTGACACTGGGAGGAGGGACAAACTATGGCATTCCTTAAAAAACACAATGTAGAGCAAAATTTAATAGAAGCCATTAAAAGTTTTTACAATAAATCAACATGTGCAGTGAGAGTAGCTGGAAACATATCTGCAGAATTTGATGTAGATATAGGAGTAAGACAGGGTTGTATTCTAAGTCTTCTTTTGTTTATCACACTTATGGGTTAAGTTCCAAAGGATTCCTCAAAAATGAAGAAAAAGGTATGTGGAAACTTAAACCAGTAAATGTATCAATGCTTTCATTTGCGAATGATTTAGTTCTGTTTGGAAAACCAGAAAGTGACCTTCAGTCGAATATCAACATTACCAACAATGAACTAAATAAAAGAGGAATGAGAGTAAATGCAAAGAAAACCAAAACAATGCTAGTAACTAATGAAACTAAAACACAACATCTTAAATTGGACAAGGAGAATTTAGAACAAGTTCACAGCTATAATTACCTAGGAGTAATGATTAACTCTGAGGGAAAACTAAGAGAAGAAATCAGCCAGAGAATCCAAAAAGGCAAGTGCAATATATAACCATTTAGGAAAGGCATTTGTAGGTAAACAAGAATTGTCACCAAAAATCAAAATGGCAGTATACAACACAGTTTATTGTCCTACTCTCTTCTATGGCAGCGAAACCTGGACCTTAGACAGTTGGGAATACAACAGCGTACAGTCAGCTGAAATGAAATATCTAAGAAGAGTAGTAGGGAAAACTAAAAGAGACAAAATCAGAAACACAACAATAAGAATAAGATATCGAACCAAAGCAAATGGCATAAAAACTAAGATAGAAATAAATAAATCGAGATAGCTTGGGCATGTAAACAGAATGAATGACAATATAATAGCTAAATCAGTATACAGTGCTAAAGCCGAAGGTAAATGACCAAAAGGCAGACCTCTGAAAATGTGGGAAGAAGATAGAAAAGAGGCATTGAAGCATAGAAATTTAACATTTTTGAAAGGAAACAGAAAATGCCAGGACATGGCATCTTGGAGAAAGACCATCTCGGGCATCTGAACCCATACATCGAAAGGCAGAATGAGAACTGATAAAGAAAGAAAGAAATAATTGACTTCTCTGAATCTACAGCTTAAATTGCTTTTTGTGCATTGACATTTATGATGAGGGGAAACTTATTACTGAAAAAAAATTATGTCTTATAATAAATTAAAAAAAAAATATATATATATATATCACAAGACAGATAACATACTACTATAATTATCATGCAAAGTACATCAATAAAGAGTATATCAGTAAACGACGACAATGAATTTTGTGTGTGTGTGTGTGTGTGTGTGTGTGTGTGTGTGAATTTTGTGATAATATGTGAAATTGCGAGTGTGTGTCTGTGTGTGTGTGTCTATTCAGTAATAATGTGTGAAACTGTGAACCTGCGAGTGTATGTGATAATTTTGAAAGTAGCGAGATCATTGGTCACTCTATTGGAAGCAGTATTTTAACTATACACCAGTCGCTGTAATGGAAACAAGAGTATCAAGTACTTGTCATTTTCTTAGAAGCAAGATTTTAACCATACACTGATCATTCTATTGGAAGCAAGACCTTGGCCATTATACTAGTCATTCCATTGAAATCATGACATAATGTACTATTTATTTTATTGGAAGCAAGAGTAATCAAGCACTTGTCATATTCTTAGAAGCAAGACTTTAACCATACACTAATCATTCTTTCGAAGCAAGACTTTTGCCATACACCAATCATTCTATTGGAAGCAAGAGTAATCAAGTACTTGTCATGTTCTTAGAAGCAAGACTAAATAAAGCACACAAGTCATTTCATGGAGGTACCAGTAACACCAAAAAAACGCGACAGAAACTGAATTGTAGAAAGAAAGACCTAGATCATAAGACCTAACAAACATACAAACCATTCTGTCTAAATGAAGAATTAAACAAAAGAATAACCTACTATGCTCTAATATGCCTCAACTATCTGGGTCAGGTGTTGATAGATTTTGTTTTCAGTACGAACATTTTACGTGGCCAAAGCAAAAATAACGAAATATGAATCACAATAATATTGTTGTCTAATTGTGTTCTCCTTAAGTTATTGATGCTGACATTGGACAAGAACTGTAATAAGTATGATGGATTTAATTAGTGGGAGTAAGGTCACATGTGCACGATATCTAACAATGCAATGCTGCGTGAAAACTCAGTGGCATTGCGCACGCAACAAGTGACAGTTCATTAGGCCTACACTCTCCTGTCAGAAAGATAGAGAAAGAAGTTTTTCAAAATGGTGGCGCCCTATGAAATTATTCATTTCGGTGTCATTAATGAGTACTAGATCTAGATTTAGATCTACCTTCTGCGGTGATGAAGACCAATGATGATTTGGTCTTGTTTGGATGTTACAAGATGGAATGTTCCGGTAAATATTGCTTGTTTTAAAACAAAACAACGGCTGAGATTCTAAATTTAGAAATTAGATCTTATAATATATAGATCTAAATCTATTCTACACTTAATGACAACTTTCAGCGGGACTTCAAACCGGGTGCAAGAATTGCCATTGACGAAGCAATGGTGGCCTGGAGAGGTCATCTGTCCTTCCGTGTATACTAGCCAAACAAGCCCTGCAAATTTGGAATCAAGATTTTCGAGCTCTGACAGCGCGACAGGTTACTGTTCAAAACCTTAAGTTCTATACTTGCAAAAGGGAAGCCTCACTTGATGGAGCAACTTTCGACGTAGTGAACCGCCTGATCCAGCTTTACCTGGGATGTGTACTGAACCTTGTTTATAGACAACTACTACATCTGCCCTCTTCTCCTTCTTAACTGATTCGCTCCGGAATGTTTTTGCTGTACGGACGGAATTATTTTGAGGTTTGCGAAAATTGAATGGAGGCATATTACTTTATACGCATTTTAACACTCTAAAATACATTTGAACACTAACATTATACATGAAATTGAAGGAAATGAATAAGGAATCAGATCATGTTATTTGCAATGCTCTATTTGCTCACTATTTGTCATGGGATACAGAGATAATTTATGAAAAAAAGGTTGTGAAAAATATTTTTTTGAAAAAATAATTACTCACAACAGACCAAAAGTCACTTGATAATCAGCTAAATTCATCAAAAGTATCATAAATATATAAGGGTATCCAAAATGCAGACATATGTTAAATCCATCCAGTTTATAAAAAGTCCAATAAGTTTGTCTTTGTGACAGAATTGAATAATCCACGATGCAGGAAAAATAATATGAATTTTCACTTTTTATTTTCAGTTTGAGTTTAGTGAAATGTAACAAGGTAGAACAATCAAATAAACTAGACCTAATGAATGCAGGATTGTTTTGATTTAGATCTAAATGTACAGTTGTCCATTCTGATTGCTGGTTGTTTCTGTTGTCATTTGCTAGGCCTACGATTGCCTAGGTTGAAGGAAATGCCCCCTCATCAGTTTCTTCTTCATCTCGATCTAGATCTAGTTCACTTTCGTGAAATCAAACATTATCATCAGACTCATCTCTAGATCTATCATCTGAGATAGATTTATCTTCATCAACTATTAGAGATTCTAAAAGTTCTCATGCTCTAGCAGCACTAATTCTGTGAGGCTTGATGGCCCTGGATCACCACTATTATCCATCAGAAAATCCAGTCAAGGAATTGACAAAATGTAAACAAAAGAAAGAAAGTTTGTAAGATCAATAGAAAACACGTTGAAATTACCACCAAAATCGAATGGAGAAGAGAGAACCTTCTTCTTCCGGTGTAAACTTGGATTTGTTCACATAATAGGTGGTTTGGATGATAATTTTGCCTTTAATGGGGGGTAACTATTGAAAGCCGATACATCAGCTTTCCGTCCTAGATCTAAAATCAGTGAGCCGATACATCGGATCTCCGTGGTAAATCGGTTAAAGAGAAACCACACTTTGGCATGCGGAGCTCTGCATCGAAACAGGAAGAACGGGCCCCCAAAGGCAATGCTACCAAAGCTCACACGGAAGGACGGAGAAATTCAGGCACTCAACAATGGCAACCTAAATTTGAATAATTTGAATTTGATGCACTTTTTTGACAAGCGGGAAGTGAATATCCTTACCACGGCATACAATTCTAGCATAGTCAACACCGGCAAGGTTAACCCCTTAACACAAGAAGCCATCCACAAGCTGCATGCACTCGACGACTATAACAAGTTTAGGGGGCTGTCAACAGGAGCGACCAGATGGTGACATATAATGCATTTAAATTCTGAAGTGGTGGAAGAAGTCTTTTTTCCACATGTTCATGCTCGGTGTACTCATGCCTACATTGTTTTTAAGGCCAATTCACCCAAGAAATTGAGTCACTGAATGTTCAGAAGGGACCTCGCAAAGCTGCTGATCAGTCACATGCCGATAGTGTTACAGTCAAGGCCCATTGAAGTCGGAAACACTTCTCACTTCCGATTGAGTGCTCGTCACTCTCCCGAGCTGATCATACCGAGACCAGGGTCAAACTGAAAAACCCACAACATGATTGCATTGTCTGCTCTGAGCCCTCAAAGCGAAAACATTCAAGGTATGAATATCCCTGCTTCATTGTAGGATTGCACGTGCACCCGTGTTTCAAAACATACCACACGTGCAAAGACGTCAAACTGGCCCTGAAGAGGAGATTGGAGGATCAGGAGAACTAGATACAGTTCTAGATGGTATGGATATTGCTGCTATCACTATCATCGATCCATTAGCTGCACACCCAGTATGTGTAGCCTACCATCACCTACACCCAACAGTCCTTTTCAGGACTATCTTTCTAATGGGCCATGGCAGTCCCAAGCCTGCAACCTGGTATCATTAGCATACCAGGGACTCAGAGGGGAAAGGTTGTGGTTTATTTCCAGAATGTAGTGTTTTTTAACTACTGTGATGTGTTTGTGATTTATTCAGAAGTGGATCACATTTCCAACATGGTGAGTAAAACTTAAGTTTAGGGTATATTTGTGTCAAAGGGAGAGAGACAGAGGGCAATGTGCATATTTTAAGTCCGATTGCCAACGTGTGAAAAGCTAGACAGAATGTCTGTGTGTGTTTAATGCGACCAATCGCGCATGTGTGTATTAGTATTAGAGAGAAAGTATACATATGGAGAGTCGGGAGTTTACGGATGACCGAAAGGCAAATGCAAATATTTAGTAACAATAGAGGAGGTTGGATGATCGAAGGGATATCATGCACGCACGGCATGATAGCACTAGCAGAATAGAGGTGGGGAAGGAGAGAGTATGAAGAAAGTCGATGTGAAAACACATGTTAGGGTATGAATGTCAAGGGAATGAACTGCTCCATCCAGTAGTGCAATAAAAGAGTTTTGTCCCATTTGTGGTAAAACTGCCTTCTCAGGACCCCCACCCCACCTTAAGCATTACTAGCTGAATATGGTATAGAGTGAACGCAGACAATTGTGAAGAATGGAGAGACAATTGATAATCCAACGCTAGCCGGCAAGGTGCATAATGAATGTAAATAATAAGTATTATTCAGATCAGACGTTGAACTTCTGATTAATTTGATATAAATTAATACAATTATAATTTATTATGTCCTGGATTCTAGATCCGTCTTACTCTTGTTCTCTCTAGTCTTTCTCTCTGTCTTTGTCTGTCTGTCTGTCTTTCAGTCTGTGTCATAGATATCCCTCTCTGTTTCTTTATCTCTTTATCTTTATCATACTCTCCCTCTCTCTAAAAATTGTCTTACTCCCTGCCTTTCTCTCGTCACACTCAATTTTTTGTTGTCTCTCTCTGTTTTTGTCAGTTTATATCTCTGTCATCATGCGTATCCTCTCTGTCCGTGTGAGTGGTAGCCATGCGGTGCTGGTAAGTCATACTTCTTTCCTTCCTTAACTTATCTTTCATCTTGCTGTTTCCTCTTAATTCAACCTCTTACAACCCTGTGCAAATGGTGGACGGGGTAAATTTCAATGAATCAAACAAATCTCTATCTGTTTGTCTATCTTTATCTCTCTTGCCTCTTCTTCTCTCTCTCTATTTCTCTCTGTTACTCATAATTTCACCCTGAACTGACCATAGTTTTCATCTCATTATTATGTTGTAAATTTTATCCTTGTCTTTTATGTATTAGGATGCCCATGAAATCAAATCTATCAACTGTTCTGTTTTGCAGGAAATGATTTTTAATCATGAAGAAATTGTTTGTTTATTGTCTTTGACAGTTAGAGAATAGACTGACGATAGAAATATACATGTGTATAATATATAATAAAATATTATAAATTTCTTTTATAAAAAATGTCTACAACTACAATTTATTATTCACAGATTGAACATGGCATCTTCGAATTAGGATAATAGTAACAGCAATTGCATCTTAGTCTTAGGAGACAGAATGGAGCCAACGCCTAGTTTGAGTTTGACACAACCATTAGTCAGTATGAAGCAAGCTAGCCTTGATCCCTTACATCGGACATTCCTAAAGCTGTTCATCAGGGACATCAAATCTCTAGATCAGTGTGCATTTGAAGAAGTAGACACACCTGGGTTTTGTTTTCACGGCCATGTTGTTGTCAAAGTGGATATCATGGGTTTCATCGTGAGAGTGGATTTAAGGGATAAGAAACATGCCTATGTCGTAGATGACGGAACTGCAGTGATCTTGTGCAATCTGTGGAAGAATCACAGGCAACAGCTTCCGGCCGAGGTTAATGCCTTACCTGAATCTTTGTTACAAAAACAGCTTGAAGTCACATCATCCTATGAGCTTCAAAGTGAAGGATTCGATCTTGGTGACCTAGTCTGTGTACGAGGACGCATTGTGGTTTTCGCTGGCCAAAAGGAAATTGACATCCTTGACATGTTCAAATTGAACAATCCAAACTGTGAGCTGCAAAGAGTTTTGGAACTGCCTGCCTTGCACTCTAGATGCTACAAGAAGCCATTCAGTTTACCAGAACAGATTTCTGAAACTTTTACCAACTCCGAGTCGACAATGAATGCTGATGATTTAAAATTGATTATCTTGAAACACATTAAGCAGAGCGCCGATTCACTCCGTATTTTCTCAATAGACGATATATTTTCTTGGCCATCGATTCATTCGCTTAAAAGAATTTCTGATGATGATGGTGTACTGACAAGGTCAGTGATAGAATCGGCTCTATTTATAATTTCTGATGCAGAGGTTTGATTTGCAAGAGATGTGATTTGAAAGACGAGTTTGAGGTGGTTAAGGAAGGCTATGGCCTTACCTCAGAAGTGTTGGGAATCATGAAAACATTATTTCAAGCTAAACAGAATGATGGGATGGGTTTTCATGTGAATCACATCCACAGGCTTTTGAGAAACTCCTCTCGTTATGCCGGTGTTAGTCTTACGGTACTTCAGAAAGCTATTCATTGCCTAGAAAATACAAGTGATGTAATCAGGGTAGACACTCACAGATATATACCACTGTCATAGGAATTGGACAATATTAAGAGAAAACTTGTGGTAACTGTGGCCAAGTGATTAGGCTACCACTACCAGACGTATTTAGTGGATCCCCATTTGGGTCTCCATAGACAATTTAATTTTAAAGAGGAAAAGACAAATTGGGAATTTGTATTTTTGTTTGTTTAAAGATCAATTTCTGCACTTCTTTTTAGTCATAAGCATTAATAGTTATAGTAATATCAGTGTAAATGAAAATATTGGTGTGTTTGAAAATTTAGAGAAATCACTAATAATATTATAGTACCGGTAATAAGAACACCCTTCCCACCAACCCCATTCTTTTTCTTCATTGATTTGACATTGACAATGACTTTTTAGTTTAGATCCATATGTTTATGGATTTAAATGTGTGTATCTCATTCTCATATCTATATTTAAAATTGAAATTTCGAATGATTTTAAATTTGATCTAGCATTAAAATTTTAATATTCTATTGACAGTGCTGTTGAGTGAGATTTTAGATCTACATGTAATGTAGAATGTTGTTGATCTAAATCTAGATGTTTAAATCAAGATGAGGTGATATAGTTCTACATATTATAAAATATACATGTATGTTTCATCGTGCTGTTTCGTCTGAATTCATCCTGAGATGACCACATATGGTGGACATGGTAAATTTCAAACATAAGAAACAAAGCCCCTTTATTCACCCCAAGATCATGGCATATATGGTGGAGATGGTTTATTTCAATAAAACAAATGAGGTTGCAAGATATATTATGGTCATTAAAAAGAGGGTTTGTTAGATGTTTACTTCTTGTGTAGGCCTATACATTGTCATTTGTTAAGATTTTTTTTTCTTTTTTTTTTTAACTAAGGAGTGGAATGTTCATGTAATTTTATTAAGACATACAATTGTAAGATCTTGAAATGAAATACAAATGTACATGATACTTCGATTCAATATGCCATTGATACTGAGAACAATTAAAAATTTAAAACAATAACTTGTATTGCTCTGCTTTGCTTTTGCTGTTTTGTCTTTATGTTTCGCTTTCTTTTGTTGTTGCTGTTTTGTCTACCAATCAAATAATTTCTTTATTTTGTTTAAATGTACATGTATTTGTATTGCTCTGTTTCTTTGGTGCTGTTTTGTCTAAACGTATTGCTTTGTTTGCTGTTTTGTCTAAATTTCTTGCTTTGTTTTGCTGCTGTTGTTTTGTCTAAACGTATTGCTTTGTTTTGTCTAAACGTATTGCTTTGTTTTGGTGTTGTTGTTTTGTTTATATTTATTGCTTTGTTTTGCTGTTGCTGTTTTGTCTAAACTTATTGCTTTGTTTTGCTGTTGTTGTTTTGTCTAATTTTATTGCTGTCTTTTGTCTAAATTTAATGCTTTATTTTGCTGTTGCTGTTCTGTATAAATATATTGCTTTGTTTTTGCTGTTGTTTTGTCTAAATTTATTGCTTTGTTTGCTGTTGTTGTTTTGTCTAAATTTATTGCTTTGTTTTGCTGCTCTATAAATATATTGCTTTTTTTGCTGTTGTTGTTTTGTCTAAATGTATTGCTTTGTTTTGCAGGCGGTTGGCGAGTGCTGCTGGTAGTAGTAGATTCTACTTCTTTCCTTTCTTCTTTAACTTATTGCTTTTTGCTGTTTCCTCTTACTTGCTGTTTCCTCTTACTTGCTGTTTCCTCTTAATTCACCATGAGATCACCTCATACATGGTGAGCATGGTAAATGTCAATGAAACTGAAACAAACAAAGCTTTGTTTTGCTGTTTAGTCTAAATTTCTTGCTTTGATTTGCTGTTGTTGTTTTGTCTAAATTTATTGCTTTGATTTGCTGTTGTTGTTTTGTCTCAATTTCTTGCTTTGATTTGCTGCTGTTGTTTTGTCTCAATTTCTTGCTTTGGTTCGCTGTTGTTGTTTTGTCTAAATTTATTGCTTTGATTTGCTGTTGTTGTTTTGTCTCAATTTCTTGCTTTGTTGTGCTGTTGCTTTCTTTCATTATCTGTTCCCATTCTGCTTTTCGGTGTATGGGTTAGATGCCCAAAATTCTCTTTTTCCAGGCTACCCTATCCTGACAAATTTTTTGTTTCCTTCTGTGAAGTTCAGATTTCTTTGCTTTAGTGCCTCTTTTAATTATATATTATGTTCTTCCCACTTTCTCCGAGGTCTGCCTTTGGTCTTTTGCCTTAGATTTGAGCATTGGGTAGGCCTATATTGATTACGATGGCTTAGATGCCTGGGTTGCCCGATTTAGGATCATGAGGTCCCTGGTTCTATTCCTAGCAAAGCTAGGTCCGATGTTGTCTTCCTTAGGAAAGACATTTAACATTAACAGTAATACTATTACTAATAGTAAAATGCATGCTCCGCACTCGACTCAGGTGTAAATCGGTACATGTATGTCCCCAAATTGTGGATAGGGGAACGCCCTTGTACTAGATATAGTGGTTAGCTGCAAATACCTAATAAGCAGTCGCAAACAAACTGGCGTTAGTCACTAAACTAAGCGCGAGGTGTGGTTTAAGAATGGGAACTCAGCCCTTACAAAATATCAAAGATGCGACATTCCAGACGAATCGAGGCGCCTCAAAATCACAACCCCTACCGGGACAGCTGGAGTTAAAAATCTTCGAAGGTAGTCCATCTAGGAGACGGTAAACTCGAGAGTTGAAAACCATGGACAGACATGGCTCAATAGCTTGGGACAGACTACTACTACTGTACTAGGGGAGTGAATCTCCGAATTCAACCCTGGCCCTCCTGGATGGGGGTAGGGTTCGAGGGTAGCCACCTCATTCTTCTACTTCTACAGAAAAAATCCTGTGGTTACAAAAACACGAATATAACATCCTACCATAAACCTTATGGGAGACGGAACCTCTGTGGCGGAGCATATTATTATGCCGGTCAGTGGACAAAGCCGTAGGCATAAGAGCCCAGCTGAGCTGAATAGTGAAATCACCGTCGTCGAACAAGATTCTCCTCATTGCGCCGTGGAATGTCTGCTCCATATATACGAAACAGGAATTCATAGAAACAGACTGCACATATTTGGTTCAAGTGAGACTCACTGGACACATTCATTGAGTCATGCCACTGACAGATAGGCCTACGTCTCAAAAATGGCGAACAGGAAATGGACACGAACATGTCCCACACATGGAAGTGGAAGTATCATTTGTACTTACTCTAGCACTCAGGACAGCCCAGGAGACACTAAAGGGATTGGAAGCATTGACTGGGACTGGGAGTAAGGATAATCATGATCTCCTTTACAACCCGAAACTGGAAGACAATCCTGAATATCGTACTGTACAGATTTATTTTATTTTTATGCACACATAAATGCTTCCAAGGATGAAGATAAAGATGATTTCTATAATAGTATTAGTAATAGTAATACTCTACAAAAAATCACCGAAAACCTTCCAATGATATCAACAATATTATATTATTATAAGAGATGCAAAAGCAAAAAGTAGAAAAGGAGTAAATAGTAATAACACAGGATATGAAGAAATCATGGGGAAACATGTTCTAGATACAATGCATGACAATGGCGAAAGACTCGCAGACTTTTGTGTCTCAAATAGTCTTGTCATTGTCATCTGAGAAACAATATTCGCACTCTCACACAAAAATATCCACAAAGCCATACGGATCTTAAGAGATTGAAATACCAGAAAGCCTGATCGACCACTTTTGTATACACATGTATGAAAAATATTTCGAAGATGGTTGCGTTTCAAAGAAGGGGGAGGGGCGGACATGGGATCAGACCATCACTATGTACCGGCTAAACTTGCCTTACACTTTACACTTTACACCCACACTGAGGTTATTAAAAAGCCACAAGACCGTGAATAATCACCGGCTGGAATTTCATGTGAATCTACTACAGTCAAGACCATAGAAAGAATAATTTCTAGAACTAAAACGCAAGCTTGAACTTTTATTTGACCTACATGAGGAATATGTTGAACTACAATGGTACAACATCAGATAAATTATTGACATCTACTTGTCACAATATATTAATACTTATTAATAGTATTAATTAGAGACAAAGAAATTCCAACTCAAGGAATGGATGGGACAAGAATAGAGAAAAGGAGAGCAGCCCTAAACAAAAGTTGAACTAGAGCTGATAAGGAAAAACCACATAGTAAATACTTCGAAGCAGCGAAATAAGTAAAAAAGAAAAGTAATCCTTTAGAGAGACAAAGAAACCTAGTGAAATAAACTTTCTGAAAAAGCAGCAGCAAATAGCCATATGAAAATTCTCTATGACTATGGAACAACACAAATTATTTTTGGGAAAATATGCCAGTCAGAAATACCTGTTAGTTAAAGACTCAAGAGTCAAAGAGGAACGCCACCTTTGATATTGATAGTGGAACACAGATGAAAAGATGGGAAGACCATTTCCATTCCAAACCTTGCTTCATAGACCCGACCCAGGCCCAAAGGATCCTTTTCATAAAATTACACACACTATATTTAATCGTTGTTTTGCCACAAACTACACTGATTTGATAAAATAATACGTTGAAATTATCATAAAACTACTCTATATTACTGTTTAGCAGTTTTTTTAATGAATATTTTCCTTGTTAAAGTTAGCACTATTGTGTTGAGGATAACAAGACTTGTTTACACAGATGCGCATTAATTCTAGTAGGTTTAGCGTGCCTTGTATTCATGCGCACGTAGTAAACAGAGACAGCAGAAAAAGATGAAAACGGTACGCGATAGTCCGACCTTTCATCGATAAATGAAAACAAGGTTGATGCAATAATATACATGTAGTTCGTCATGTTATCGATTTTAAATCAATTTTCGCCATTTTTTCTCACGATTGAGTGCAGAAAATAATCATTTAAAATATTTAGAGTATGTTTTCGTGCTAAATCCTCTTGATATCGGTGTTGAAATGATTTAGGAATCCAAAAAAGGCAAAAGGTCAAAATCGATCCGAGGTCACAATTTTACCTTTATCACCCGATATCTCAAAACAGCCCTCGCCGACATCGGGCGGGTTTGGTCAGACCACCACACAATATCAGTTTTATAAAGATTATCAAAAGGCATTGGACAGATACCTCTTTCTGGAAAGTCATGCGACATTGTGGAATAACAAAGAAAATAGTTGATCAATTTCACACAGAGAAAATGTTCGAAGGTGTAAGAATAAGTTGTAGAGTACTTCCTGAAGCCCAGCTGTTAGTGTTAAAAGACTCTAGAATGAAAACCGGAGTATGCCAGGGTTGTTTATTATCATTATCACCCTTCCGTTTCATCTTAGCAATAGACTGCCTGATGAAAATGAAAGAGACCATATCAGGAAAGACAAATTGAATACAATGGACACTGGTCACAACTCGATGATTTAGATTTTGCAGATGATCATTCACGCACATAAAACTAAATGTAATAAAAAAACCCAATTGAACTGGCAACATTTTCAAAATCAATTGGTGTAAAAATCAATGATGGACAAATTTTAAAAATCGCATGAGACGAAAATGTAATAGTAATAACGCAGAAGCAATTACAGTAAGTAACAGTTTACTAGAAGAAGGAACTCTTTCTATTACCCAAGGAGTATCATAGATAATACGGGACGCACAGAAGTAGATGTTAAGGCAATAATTACAAAGGCAAGCACACCTTTCAATAAAAGGATGAAAATTTGGAATGAGAGAAACTTTCTTTCTTTCTTGCTTTATCAGCTCCCATTCTACTTTCCGTTGTGTAGGTTTTAGATGCTCAAAATGATCTTTCTCCAGGCTGCCCTGTCCTGACATTTTCTGTTTCCTTCCGTGGAAGTTAAATTTCTTTGCGTTAATGATCCTTATATATCTTCTTCCCACTTTCTCCGAGGTCTGCTTTTTGTCTTTTACCTTGTTTCAGCACTGTATACTTATTTAGCTATTATATTGTCATTCATTCTGTTAACATGCCCAAACCATATCAGTTGATTCATTTCTATTTTAGTTTTTATGCTATCTGCTTTGGTTTGATCTATTATTGTTGTGTTTCTGTTTTCGTCTCTTTTAGTTTTCCCTACTATCCTTCTTAGATATTTAATTTCGGCTGCCTGTACTCTACTGTATTCCCTATTGTCTAAGGTTCAGGTTCCACTGCCATAGAGGAGAGGAGGACAATAAATTGTGTTGTATTTTGGATTTTTTGACAATTCTTGTTTACCTACAAATGCCTTTCCTAGATGGTTATATACTGCATTTGCCTTTTGGATTCTCTGGCTGATTTCTTCCCTTAATTTTCAATCTGAGTTAATCATTACTCATAAGTAATTGTAGCTTTGAACTTGTTCTAAATTCTCCCTGCTTAATTTAAGACTTTGCGTTTTAACTTCCCTAGTTACTAGCATTGTTTTGGCTTTTCTTTGAATTTACTCTCATTCCTCTTTTATTCATTATTCATCATGTTGATATTTGACTGAAGGTCCCTTTCTGATTTTCCAAACAGAACTAAATCACCAACAAATGAAAGCATTGATACATTAACTGGTTTGAGCTTCCACATACCTACTAACAGAGTTGTTCCGCTTCACTTTCGACTCACATAATATTTAACTTATTGGCATTTTCTAAAACCCGTGTTAAGGGTTTGGTGTTTTATTGATGTATGGTACCTTTAACACTGTCATGTATATGTAATTATTCTTAGATCTCTTAGTTTGACTTCTTTAACTATTATTATATTTTTGTATACGGACACTTTTAGAACTGACTTTTCGACCTATGATGAGGGGTTGTGTGTGTGTGAGTGAGTGTGTGTGTGTGTGCGCACGCGTGTATAGGGCCATCTTGTAGTTAGTACATATCGTCATTTAGGTACTGTTCATCTTAATTGTAACAATTTTTCATGTATGTAGATGTCTTGATTTTATAGTAATCTTAAATATTGAGTACATTATGTAAGCTACTATATGATGTATGTGTTAGCCTTTGTAAAGCTCACCTGAGCATGACTCTCATTTTTGAGGATGCCTTTGCGACTGAATCCATAAATGTGATAAACAAAAGAGGAATTAGGAAACAACCCTGTCTTATTATACTTATATCTACATAAAAGTCTTCAGATACATTTCCAGCTACTCTCACTGCACATGTTGGTTTATTGTAAAAACGTTTAATGGCTTCTATTAAATTTTACTCTACGTTGTGTTCTTTTAAGGAATGCCATAGTTCGTCCCTCCCCACAGTGTCAAATGCCTTTTCTAACTCAATAAAATACAGGTGCAGGTCAATGTTTCTCTCAAGGAATTTGTTTTATTATTTGTCTAATTGTAAATACATGTGTGTGGTCTTGTACACTTCTTCTTGGTCTAAATCCACTCTGGTGTTCTTCAATCTGAGCTTCTACTCTTTTCCTTAGTCTCATTTCCAGAATCCTGGTATACACTTTTCGTGGTACGCTAAGTAGTGATATCCCTCTATAGTTTGAGCATTCCATAGTTGGTCCTTTCTTGTGTATTGGTACTATCTTTCCTTTATTCCAGTCGTCTGGCACCTGTTTGGACTTCCATGCTTGTTGGCATATTGCATGTAGTAGCTTGTCTGCCTTTCTCCCTTGGTTTTTAATAATTTCTGGATAAACTTGACATGCTCCTGGGGCTTTTCCTAATTTCATTTTTCTTATAGCTGTTTGAAGTTCTTCCATTGCGATATCTACATCTTTAGCTGTCTCCTCTGGATTACTTGTTACTCTTAATATTTAATCTGTACTCCTTGTTTCATATGTTCTGGAGGGATTATGTAATTGTTGAAAATACGTTCTCCACGTTTTCATGATTTCGCTGTCTCCTTTCATTATTTCTCCTTTGGCGTTCTTAATTTGTCCTATTGGGCATGCTTTGGTCTTTCTCATGCTCTTTATTGACCCACAGAACAGCTTTTGATTTCCTTGATATCTTTCTTGGTCTTTGTCCTAACCCTTCCCACTGATCCTGTTTTGCTTTCCTTACTTCCTCTTTGACGATAGTTCTTTTACCCACGTAATCTATCAGATCCTCTGGTCTCTTTGTTTGCAAGTATTTCTTCCAAGCATCCTTCTTTTCTTTGATCTTAATCTTGACATTCCCATTCCACCATGCTGTTCTTTTCCTATCTCCTTTAATTTGTTTCCTACCAGCAGACTTATTCAGTACAACTGAGGAGTGTTTCTTTATATATTTGCAACTTTTCTTCTATTATGCTTTCCTTCAGATCCATTTGCCTTTCACTGAAAGATCGTTTTATCTTGGATTGGTATATCTGTTTTACTATTGGTTTATTATTTCTTCTATTTTGAGTTTAGTAGCTTTCTTCTCTTTCCTTTTCTGTTTGTTTTCTTCAGTTAATAATCTCATTTTGGCGATCACTAGGTGATGATCACATAAATATTTCAGCTCCTCTGTTTACTCTTGCAATCATTGTACTGTAAAAAGGAGCCCTCTTGCATACATTGTACTGTAAAAAATGGAGCTGCTAACTATTATGTAGTCTATGATTGACTTTTCACATCTGTCCACATTTATTCTTGTATGTTTGTGGATATCTTTATGAGGAAAAAATGTGTTAGCTTTTTTCATGTTATTTTTAGGCAAAAATCTATTACTCTCTCCATTTGGAGAATTTCATGCCTTTCCTTCTTTACCTATTACTCCTCCTGATGTTTTTACATTGTTGCCTATTCTAGCGTTTAAATCTCTTAAAACCATTACTTTCTGTTTGGGTTTGAGATTCTCTGCAGCATTCTTGAAGATATCTTTTTCTTCTTTTGTGGCATCTTCGTTTGGTCCATAAGCTACTAAAATAAAATTATTTCTCTTCCCTTTGGTTTAATATTTACCTCTTAAAGCCGTGGGCTTATAAATTTTCAACTTTCTAGTAGTATTTCTTGCCTTTTTTATGCACCAGGAGGCCTACTCCTGCTCTAGCTCTATCTTTGACATCTACTCCTGAAAAGATTAAAGTATGATTTGGTCTTACATTTTCTATTCCTTGTCCTTTTCATTTTGTTTCTGTAATAGCCAAAATGTCTACTTTGATTTTTTTCCATTTCTTCAACTAATTCTAACTCTTTTCCATTAGTTGCCCTAACATTCCATGTTCCAAAAATCACAGTCCGTGTTCTTTTCCAGAGTCATCTTCGAAAGTTCAAGCCGGGTATATCATTGTATATATTTCTTTAAATCCGTTTGGTTTTGGATAAGCAGGAGATTGGCCCACTGTACCCTAGGTAGATGGTGGGGCTGCCACCTTGAGTCCCCCCAACTGGACCTTGTTATTTTCTGTCAGGGTTAACTCCCATAGCCTTTGGTTGCTCAAAACTAGCCCGCAAGGCAGCAGGTTGTTATTTTCTGTCAGGGTTAACTCCCTTAGCCTTTGGCCAAGCAAGACTCGCCTGTAAGGCAGCAGGAGACTCGTGGAGGGCGGGACCGCCTAACCCCCGTACAAGTGCTTACTTGTCCACTGCCCAGATGAGAGAAACATCGCAATCAAAACAAAAATAATACTATTTAACTTTTATGTGACATCAGTACTCTATAGAAGCAAACCGTAAAATATGTCCAGACCTGGCACTAGAAATTGCAAATATTTATAAATCATGTCTGAGACAGATTCTGAGAATCAGATGGCTCAAGATAATCAGGAATACACTTGACAGAGAACAAACCAGAAACAAATAGAAGTAGAAATAGGTCAAAGAAGATGGAGGTGGTCAGGGTATACACCATGTGAATACCAGACTCCAGCATTCCAAAAAGAACACTGCTGTGAAACCCACTAAGACTGAGAAAGGAAGGCCACGAAAAACTTGGAGACGAAATATTGGAAAGCACCTGGAAAGAAGCGGCATGTTCTGGAAGGAGCTCACGAAGTTTGTCAAAAGGCAAGGAAAGATGGAGAAAGTTTGATAGTGGCCCATATCCTGACAACGGTAATACCAGACCAAGCAGTGACGATGGTGATGGTGTCGGTGCCCGGCGCTTTCCGGTGAACTCCTTTTTTTTTCTTATTAGATTTTTGTCTATTTTTTCTACGTCTTCGGGTTGAACAATAATTAGTACTTTAATCTTTAGAAAACTTTTTGCGTTTTAATTTTGGCGTTTGGTTTTAAAAAAGCCATCATATCCGAATTTCACCGCCTTAACCATGACATCACGAAGACTGCTTACTGCGCCATGGCTTTTAGGAAAGATGTCGTGACTAGTATCATCTAGCGATCTAGAAAAAATGATAATAATAATAGTGATTAGTAATATTAGACCAAGAGCTCATATAGTAGTATCAAATATGATATTCTGTATTCTATTTCTGTGAATATACCGGGAAAAAATTTGTTATTCTTCAAACACAACTATGTTTAGGTCTTTATTAGTACAGGTATTACTGTTAATTCTCATCACATCAATTTAGATGTCTATTAGTAGTATTTACACACACGCACACAGACCAGACATTATTTATATAAATTATATACATGAAGAAAATAGTTAAGTATGAATTTATATAAGTTACGTATACCTTTTATAGCGATATACGTGTATGTCTGAGTGTGCATGTGTGGGCGTGTGCTCCTATAACTTCAGATAAACGATCTGCTCACACTTGCACATTCTCACCATACACACATCCTAAACAATGAAATCCTAAGTTAGGGGCACTGTAAGTGTACCTGCATAAGAATAAATGTGTAGGAGTTAAATCACAAAGCAGTGTCCTAAAGTAAGGTAAGACTTTGCCAGTAGCCTACGGTCGGGGAGGGAACTCTCACCTGTCACACACCACATTCATCACCAGGTGACCCATAGGAAAGAGCGTCATTCGAAGTGAAGTTTCCGTGGACACACGGGAAATAGACGCACTGGACAGCTCCAAGCAATGATTGAAGAAGATGATAATTTTGGGCTATATATGTGATGACTTCATTGATTGGCCTAAAAGGCTCCAGGTCTAACTATAATCCGGGGTTTAATTGAATTGCAACGTGAAAATAAGACATCAATATAGTACAGATCTCCGCATGTTTGTAGGGATAGTTTCTCGGAGTTGTGTGGTCTTGTCAACAGCAAAACATATAAACTACATTATAGGAATAGAAATGGTACATGAAATTGTTATTTCGACAAATGTGTGGATAAGTGTTTCTGTTTTGAACTGCTTATAATTATTTCGCGCCAAAAAGTGGTGGATAGTCGTAAATTGATATGTTTTTAAATTTCCAATGGATGTGTAAACAACTCTACTCTAACTCTGTTGTTAACAGAGTTTTATGCTTTGCTTAATTGTACACCATGCTGCATATGTGTTGGTGTGAGTGACTTTTGCCATTTGTTTTCATCAAGCTTAATTAGGAACAACAGATCGATCAAATCCTTGTGATAAATAAATATTTGATGTAAAAGAAAGAATAAAAGTAATATACCAGCTCTTCATGAGAGCTATTTTCGTAGGCCCCTTTTCGTAAAAGAGCGAGGTGCGATATCTTTCCAAGCGAATTTTATTCACGTTTTATTTCATTCTGTTGCAGTTTGTATATTAGTTACGAGGCGATCTTTAATTTGAGCCCTACTTTGTTTTCGTTTCTTAAAGGTGGGGGAGGAGGGAGGGGTGTTGCTTTATTTAAGGATTTAGTGTTAGGCTTTTTGTTGATTTTTAATTTAAGGAAGGGTAGGGGGGGGAGTCGAATTGTGAGTGATTCATCTTCTTAACTTAAATTTTGTTTTCTTTTCAATTGTGAAGAAATGAGGTGAGCTGAAATGACAGGTAATGTCTAGCGTATTTGAAATCAGAGTTCTTTCAGCCTGACGTTTTTTTCCTATAACGTGTTTTAAACAAATGTTGTTAGCCCCCTTCCCCCTTCTGTGAGATTGGCCGGTGATGCTAGTAGGTTCTAAGTCTTTCCTGTCACTCTTTCATCTGTCCTTCTTTCTTGTTTTTTCCTCTTAATTAACCCTGATATCCACGCATGTGGCGGACGGAGTAAACTTCAGTCAATCAATCAGTCAACCTCCCCCCCCTCCCTCCCCACCCTTGTTTTCTTTCTGTGTATCTCTTTACCTAGGAAAGAAAATAAATGTATTTCACTAGATTCAATAAACAACCGCAGTTCAAACTAAGAAGAACTTATGGATACATTTGTATTGCTATGTTTTGGTTTGGAATTTCGTAGTCGCTGTTTTAGGGTGATTATTGTTTATTGGTATGATATAACCTTCAGTGGGTTGGACCACCCCTACCACTGATAGAGTAAAAGGGAAATTGCTAGGTTCTATCTTATGTACAATTAATTACAAACTGCTTCTCTGGTTTGTTTTCTTTACAAGTTATTACCGCTCCGACGCTTATCTCTCCCTGTTTGCTTTGCTTTTGGCTAGTTATGAGGAAGACTATTTACAACACGTCAAGTTAATTTTTTTAAATTGTAATTGTATTTCCATCGATGGCTCTATGTAGGTAAGAACGACCACACTGGATCGGCACCAAGAGAGCCAGGATCTCCACGTTAGCTTCAAGGTTTAGTCTGGCAAAAACATTTACTAGTGTTGTCATGTCATCGTTTAACTGATAAGGACTTGAGATCCAGTCATTCTAATTCAAGCTTTAGATGTGCCAAATTATATTAAGTTTATAATAATTATGAAATGCCACGATTGAGCAAGGAGAAGTGAATTGTGGATCCTTTCTTTTGCAAGAGATGAACGAATAAGCTTGGGACCACAATATACGCCACCTGCAAGAACAGACAACGACAACTCGTACCATGACGAACAGAAGGTAAAATAGATAGATAAATAAATACATACATATATACATACATACATACAAAACACAAATACATACATCATACATACGTACATACGTACATACATACATACGTAATAAATATACATACATATACACATTTACACATACACGCATACGTAATACAAACTTACATACATACACACATACACACATTACATACATACGCACACATACCGGTAAGTCATACATACATACACATATACATACATACGTACGTACAGACAGACATATATACAGATATGTATACAGACAGACAGAGTGGTTAAGATGCGGTGACTTGGGATCCTGAGGTCTTGAGTTCGAATCTTATGAAACCTAGGTCCGACGTTGTGTTCTTTAGGAGAGTCACTTCACACGCATTTTTCCCACTCGACCCAGGTACAAACACTAGCTTGGGATTGGGAGTAAAAACCTGCGTCAGACTAGAGTTCTGTCCAAGACATGATAATTATCACCTGTTCCGCTTCACGCTTTAGAAACCGGGATAAGCTCCGGCTGTACGGGCCGTACTGGCATTGAAGGAACTAAGGGCTATGCGGCTTAGAAAGAGAAGCAAATTTATTTGCCTTGATATTTTTTTTTTTATGTTTGACAGTCCTTGAGTGGTTCAGTTATCAGAGCTGTACGTCCGGCTGGTTTTAATTGAGATCGTGCGTTAAATAATAAAGGATGCTTTAGAGAGCAAACAATAACAATGGATGTCTTATCTGTGCTAGTCACTCGATGGCCGCAAGCTGAGTGAGGTTTATTGGTGGACGTGTGCAGTCCAGTGGTGTGCTAAATTTAGCTACACATTGTAACATGTCAGAGGAACGGCTACCTGCAATTTATCTTCAAAGCTATGCCCTTGGGCATGCTTACAGTCTCACACTGTCACGGTGCAGTAACATTTCAAGTAACGTAAAGCATTATTGATAACCGTATGAGTGGAAATAAAAATGTCAACAAACCATAGCTTTTGGGTCTCAGCATATTTCTCTCTTACTGTGGGCGACTGGGGGCACTGCTGGTAGGTCCTACTTCTTTCTTTTCACCTTTTTACTTTTTTTTTTTTTTGCTGTTTCCTTTTATCTAATCCTGAGATCACCGCAAAATGGTGGACGAGGTAAAGTCCAATAAAATAAACAAATCTATCTATGTATCTATGTATAATGTATGTATGTATTATCTATCTGTCTGTCTATAAATCCTTCTATCTATCTATGTATCTATGTATGCATCTATCTATCTATCTTCCATCTATCTACCCACCTATCTATCTATCTATCTATCTATCTATCTATCTATCTATCTCTATCTATCTATCTATCTCTATCTATCTATCTATCTATCTATCCATCTATATATCTATCTATCTATTTTTTTATCTGTGTATACATCTTTCGATCTGCTTATCACCCTGTTAATTGTACAATGCAGTTCTATACCAAACTCTCCTTCAACTGTTCGTTAAAATCTATTATCATATTAGGTCTTATTTTTCGTATTTTCTTAATCTCGTATACAGGCCTGCTACTTGCTTGATTAGCATCATTTTTGGATTTGTTTATTTCCTCGAGGACAGTGTGGATTCATTACAAATAGGTATTTATAGAAATCAACGTCCCTCGCTTGCAGAGTTCACTGCATATACTACTACTACTACTACTACTACTACTACTACTACTACTACTACTACTACTACTGCTGCTGCTGCTACTACTACTACTACTACTACTACTACTACTACTACTACTACTACTACTACTACTACTACTGCTACTAATACTACTGACTACTACTACTACTACTACTACTATTACTACTACTACTACTACTACTACTACTACTACTACTACTACTACTACTACTACTACTACTACTACTACTACTACTACTACCACCACTACTACTACTACTACTACTACTTCTACTACTACTACTACTACTACTACTACTACTACTACTACTACTACTACTACTACTACTACTACTACTACTACTACTACTACTACTACGAATAATAATAATAATAATAATAATAATAATAATAATAATAATAATAATAATAACAATAATAATAGATTGTGGATA
The DNA here is from genome assembly GCA_037039925.1 of Doris montereyensis. Taxonomy (NCBI): domain Eukaryota; kingdom Metazoa; phylum Mollusca; class Gastropoda; order Nudibranchia; family Dorididae; genus Doris; species Doris montereyensis. Next base: position 43,088 of record JAXRKP010000667.1, on the reverse strand, counting down.
TATTTCTTCGTACCACCTCTCAAAAATCATTATAGTACAGTGGTAATAATTGAATGTTTAAAAGAGAGTCTAACCACTAGTGTGCAGATAGATAGATAGATAATAATATGTCTAGCATCAATCTGTCTTTTTTGATAAGGCCGGTTTTAATGGGGTTAGATAAGGTTTATGATGAAGATCTTTTTAGTTCTTAATATGATGTAAACAGCTGATTTTCCCTATCCCTAACTCTTGTAATCGTCGTAGCCACGACTTAGTTTATGATGTGTTGTTGTTTCAACTTTACGTTACCAGAAATTATGTTGACATGTGAAATATGTACCTTTTTTTCTTTTCTTATTTGTTTACTAATTGCGTGACTTTTATCATTCCGGTAACTACCTCAAAGGAAACGTATCATCAAAATGTATATGACTGAATTTTGTTGTGTTAAAATTGTATGGCTATTGGCCGTAATGTTGAAAAGCTATTAACATAAATGATCGTTCCATTGTCCTGAAACATACTGATATGCATTATGCCCCTTTGTATATATTATAACGTGAGCGTCCATGTGAAGGAATGTGTGTATATGTGTGTGTGTGTCTGTGTACATATATGTGTCCTGGAGTGTGTTTATCAGTGTGTATGTATTACGATGTCATTTTTCTATCGAGACAACAAAGTATTCTAACGCCCATCACATTCACATTCGCAACTTAACAATACAAAAGAGCGAGTGTTCCAGCGACTTCATGCAATGCTGGAAACATTGTTATTATTATCTCCTTTTAGACTAAATTGAAGGTGTCTGGCTGAACTAGATTATCTTGGTGCACTTTGCGCATCACATCAAACTCAACTATCAATAGTCTGTCTGATACCGCTTAATCGCCACTTGAATTGCAATAAATAAGCATATTATTATCATTAAGACAAACAGAACAACAACCCTCCCCCCTGCCACCCACACAAAATTGAATGAAAGAAAAGAATTGAAAAAGTTCAGTGCGGAAATCAATCATATCTAAAAATAATTATTGCTTGCGTGATGTCATCCAAATACAGTAAATCACATAACCAGCAAACAATAAAATAAAGTAATGCAAATCTATAACAAACTCATAAAAGAGCTGCCTATTGTTCCTTCTTCTATAAGATCATGATACTTATACATTTTCTTGGTGAGAATTCCTTCTTACTGAATCAACGCAATAATTAATAATATTTGACATGCTTGACTTCCACGTTATGAGTTATGTGTATATTTCTGTTTGATTGTTTGTTTGTTTTTTTTTATGCCAATTTTATCTTCATTGTTTACAATTACATTTCAAATTGACACCACTCTCAGACAAATGTCCATCGAATTGGCTGAAATTTGACACCAGCTGCTATTTGTTCCACACCTTTATGCCCCTACCCAGGGACGAGGCTATTTATCGATGTGGGGTAAGTAAACGGGGTCTATCGGTAGTTGGACATCAACTCATGCCGTTTGACCTTTGAAATTTGCATATTATTTCAAACTATTTCAAGAGCCAATATTATTTTGGTATCAAAATAAACTCCTCTGTACTTACAATTCAATAAATAATAAGATCGAATACACGTTTGTTCATTTTGGTTTTCCCCATGTCACTTTGGCGTTTTTCAGTGTCATCTTGTGAATCAAACATCCCCAACAAATCTGTTCGATTTTAATTTGACTCGATTTTACGCATCAGTGATTTTGGTACGATTTTTAATTTTGTTTGGATTGCCCTGTAAACAGGCCAAGAGATCTTTAACGTGCACATATAGTGTCGTGATCTGCGCACATGATTTTGTATTCATCGTCCATCTCCGATGGGACTAGAGGCGTCGATCTCCCTACCTGGACTAGTGGATAGATTTTACTCGAAAAAACTGGAAAGCGTCAGGACTTGAACCCACGACCTTTCAGTTGAGAGGCCGACACCCTGCCTCTCGACTATCGAGTCCCGTTGTGTATAAGATCAGTACAATAATGGTTACATATTGCTGTTGGGTTAACGATTTGATTGTCAACAGTGCTTCAGTCAAAAATTCTTTAAACAGAGTCATGCTTTAGTTACAATTGCATGTGATGGTGCCAAAGGGAATACAAAACATCAAGACAGATGCAAGTTATCGCTACTGTTTCTGATGAATACATAGATACGAAATGAACCAGAGATTGCTGGAGAGTTAAAAAAATAGTATGTTATTCCTCTAAGGTGTTGTATATTTCCAAACGCTATTGTTATGATATGTCTTCAACTTCAAGGTGTTATGATAAAAACATTTTTTTGTATATCGTTACTATAGCGTTACATCTCAATTTATTCCTTGGCGGTTGTACAAGTGGAGTATTTCATGGAACTGAAATTAACGATGATGATTATGATGAAAAGGTGGAGGAGGAGGAGGAGGAGGAGGAGGAGGAGGAGGAGGAGGAGGAGAAAAAGGAGAAGAAGAAGAAGAATATGAACATGAAGAAGTAGAACAATAAAATGAAGCTTGAGTAACCACAAGGACTGATTTTAATTATCAAATTCTAACATTCACGCTAATACTAGTAATATCAGCTTTAACTTTTACATAATGTGATGTTTTTCCCTTGCTTGCCTCTTTGTTCCGTTTGTCTTGTTTTTTGTCTTTTTTTGTTTTGTATTTCAAAATAGTAAATACGATAAATGTATCATCTTCTTCCTCCAGATATATGGAGGTGGTTTGGTGAGCGTGAATAATAAGAGAGAGCACGACTTCTTGGTTAGATGGCTGCAGGTACATGACAAAGATCTGTAAGTTCTATTCATTGATCTTGCTGCATTGATCGCGATGTTGAAAAAGTAATTAGACTTATGATGAAAACAACATTACAATTCCTCATTTTTACTGAATAGCTGAAAGGATACTTCATATTTGAATTTCTGTAACAGTAACATGATTACACAAATTGAGAAGATCAGTCGATGTCCCCACCCCCTCCACTTACCATACCTACCGGTACTGCCAGTGTTTTTTTCCCAACTTAAAAATGTTCTATTTTTCCTTTTTACACTTCAGCCAGACTTGGTACACCAGTGGTATTCGTGATGTCACGCATCTAGGGGCGAGAATTCTCCAGGTGGCAAACAACAGGGGAGACCATCAAGGATGAACTGTTGACTTCAGTTGGCACAGAGATCAAACACGCCTCTGGTGCTCTGGTTTACGTGCATACAGGTTAGTATTTAGCGAAATGGAAATGGGGTTGATTCCAAAACACATGTAGACAAAAATGACATTGATATTGTAATAGCCTTTATTTTATTGATTGTTCCGAAATTCAACACTTTTCTTTCTTGATTTGTTTACACCTGAGTCAAGTGAGGAAAGTAGAGTGAAGTACCTTTCCTAAGAATAAAATGCTATGAAGAATAAACCCCACCAATGCCAGTCGTGGGGTTTGAACCAGTGTCGTCGCGATTAAAAGCTTACAACACTACGGTTCAGCTACAACGCCTCATCATAAATAGCAATAGTAAAAATAGTATGAATGACATAGTTAATGACATTTTTGTTGTGATAATGTGCTACTCATATATTCATAAGTGATATAACTCATATTGATGAGTCTGCATTGCTATATAGAGCATATTCCTTGTATTCTACAGACGCTGGATACACGTTCAGCACCAGCAATCCCAGTGATGTTCTGCCATACATTTGTGAAGTGCCGATTCAGGAGTCATATCGAATCATTCAGAACCAAAGAGACTTTGGTATGACACTGTCAAATCGCATTCCAATGTCTTTGAAATGCAATCAATGAATTTATTTATTTAAATATGGTATTATGTTTATGATGAGCCATCACACAGATTTGGGCAATAAAATATTATGATCTAGGAAAACTTGTATAGAATGTCACCTTTCATGCCTGAAATATTTACACACATAATACCATTTCTTCCAGAACAGCCATGCATTCCATTGATAATAGATAGAGATATTACTGTAACAAATTCAGTTTCAGGTTAAACAATAAGGCTGCACTTCTATGTGCACACATTGCCTGTCCTTTCATATGTTATTGTATTACTTTCAAAATCGAATGCATCCGACCATAAATTTCGACACAATCATATTTGATGAACAAATAGCCAACTAAGTCGAGCCTTCAGAATACGGCATTTGATACATGAATCTTTAAACGTATTTACAGAAAGTTATGCAGAACTGTAAGTATAAGGTGATCAACAGGCAACGTATTCATAATTCATTCTCTTCCAAAAGTGTGTTTTTTTTTCAAATCTATTTTTTATTATTATTTATTTTTAACAATTTAAATAAAACATTATGTCATGAAGAGATTGTTTCAACTGGTCATATATTCATAGTGAAAATGATATTATTATAATGATTCTTCAAACATTATCAAGGGAAAATAAAGCGCAAGCAGAATATGACTTCCATCAAACTGGTAAATAATCATCTTAGAATTACAGAAGATAAGAGAAGATTCACTTGAAAAGTTAGGCATTATATATATATATATATATATATATATATATATATATATATATATATATATATATATATATATATATATATATATATATATATATATATATATATATATATATAATATATTACAAGTCATGGGTTCCAGAACTTGTTTCGTCTCTATTGTGCTTTATAGGTTCAATGTTTTGAAGATCAGACTTTTAAGATGGGGTAGTAATGTCAGAATATTATGCATGGGGTCTCCGTAGCCGTAGTCCTCCAATAGGAGGATCTCGTCATCATACCAATTACGCAGATGGCGTTGTCGCATTTTTGGATAAGGGCTGTCGTCTGTACTGTTCTTGGCGATACAATTTGTTATCCTTTGATATGGAACGTAATACTCAGTAAGGAGATCATCAGTCTCTGCAAGAATAGAACATGTCCCATTAAAATTGTCTAACAAGAGCTTTAGATAGTCATTGTTGCGATCTGGTTGTGTAATATGCATTCCTGTGTCTTTTCCGATTTTTGAGATCTCGGCGCATATTTTCTCAGAGTACAGGTCCTCGATCATGTCAGCGAGGCGTGCATGATTATTGTTACCAGCCTTTTGATTTTCCATGATTGAGTTTTCATCACATGTGCTTGGTTTTTTCCCCATCCTTCTGGCTGTCTGGGTTGATAGATATGTCAGTAAGGTGTAGATCTATGTTCTCGCTGTGTTTCGCTTCTGTCTCCGTGTCGTTTATGTCGTTTGATTCACTGGCTGTGTTTTCGACAAAACTTGTGTCAACAAGCGGCGATGTTATGGTTGACACACTGAATGAATAGATATCACTGTCCTGACTCTGGGTTGACTCCGTATTGTTGTTCGTTTGTTGAATGTCAACACTTACGGTTTCTTTGTTTTTAAGAAAGTCCGCGTTCGTAGATGTTGTTGCTGTCTCCGTTGTTACTCTTGTATGACGTTGTTTTCTAAGCTGGTCTCGTCTTATTCGGCTCGGTGACTTCCGTCTGAAGCTGGCAGGAGTCGAATGATGCCTCGCCGACACACTCATGTCGTCCATGGCCATGCCATCAAAACGAAGAACGAGGGTAGTGCGCTCTTGATTTCCAGCTACTTTGAATGAAAAGAGGTGAAATTCCTTTCAAATGCTGTTAATAAGACATTCCAGCATCGTTGACAATCCGGTAACTGGCATATTGATGTCGTTTAACAACAAAATAAACTTGAAATCATAAAATAAACACGAGCTCGCTCACCCACGTCTGGCCTGCCAGACGACTGGAAAAAAAGGAAACGGTTTTACCAATACATAAGAAAGGATCAACTATGGAATGCTCAGTCAAACTATAGAAGGATATCACTACTTAGCGTACCAGCAAAACCGTTTACATTTCGTATACATTAAGGTCTTTTTCCCCCAAAATTTTTCAATACTGGGTTTTTGTTTCTTATCTCCATTCTCTGCTTGTCTGCGCCCTGGGTCAAACAGATTACGGTCATCCCACAACAGACGTGAACTCACTGGAGAAAGGCCCGCATTTCATCGTCCAACCTACCAGCACCGTTGTCGTTGGCAACCGCGACAGAGTCACTCTGGAATGTGTGACAACGGGAAAACCCGTTCCAACGTACTCCTGGTGGAAAAGCACAAATCTGGATGTTCCCGTCACTTCTGAAAGGGACTCCCGTTACGTCATCACCAACGGAAAGCTTGTAATTAAAGTGAGTACCCTTGAGTTTAGACCAGTAAGAATATACCATTATAGATCAGAGGCAATAAACTTAAACTCCATCCCTTCACTAGAAACCCGCATGAACTATGACGCACAGGGTTTCCTCACAATGTTTCGTGAGTTAATTTACTAATAATCCATCATTATTATCATTAAAAAACCTAGATGAGAATCACATCTCTAGTCTCCATCATGATTCTGTTGACGCTCACGAAAGGCTTGAACTGGACTACCTCTACCTGTTTGTTCCATTTGTCTCTGTAGTGAGAGCTTTTTTTCTTCATTTATTTCGGACATGATGATCATTTAGCTTTAGATCTTCATGTAGAGCGAGGTCTAATTGCGCTTCCGTCCGGCGTATAGTTCTTGAATTAAGTGCATCTTTATTAGTTTTCGTTGTGTAAAAAGATAAAAATCATGGCGTTTCTGTTTTGCTTTACTCATAGACACGACTTATAAATTAAACTTATATACTTTTAACCTTTTAAATCGATGGAAATCTATCTGCTCATGTAACTCTACACCGAATTTTGAGCAAGTATGCGCGTTTTTCCGGGCAGTGAACAGGTAAGTACCTGTACGAGGAGTGGATGATCCCACCCTCCACGAATCTTCTGTTGCCTTGCAGGCAGGTCTTGGCTGACCAAAGGCTAACGGAATTAACACTAAAAGAAAACAACCTGCTGCATTGCAGTCCGGTCTTGGCTGACCACCTTGTAGGCTGGTCTTGAATGACCAAAGGCTAAAGGAGTTAACCCTGACAGAAAATAACAAGGCCTGGTAGGGGGCCGCAAAGTGGAAGCCCCACCATTTACCTGGAGTACAGTGGGCTAACCCCTTGCTTATCCAAAACCAAACAGATTCAGAGAAATAAATCTAATATACCTAGCTTGGCCTTTCAACGACGAACATGGAAACGAACACGGACTGTGATTTTGGAACATGGAACATTAGGGCAATAAATGGAAAAGAGTAAGAATTAGTTGAAGAAATGGAACAATTCAAAGTAGACATTTTGGCTATGACAAGGAATAGAAAATGTAGGACCGAATCATATTTTAATCTTTTCAGGAGTAGATGTCAAAGATAGAGCTAGAGCAGGAGTAGGCCTCCTAGTGCATAAAAGGCATGAAAAACTATTAGAAATTTGAAAATTTATAAGCCCATGACTATTAGAGGTAAAAGTTAAACCAAAAGAAAGAGAAATTAAATTATTAATAGCTTATGAAAAAAAAAAACACAGACGCAACTAAAGAAGAAAAAGATATCTTCGAAAACGATTTACAAATAGCTGCTGAGAATGGTTTTAGGAGATTTAAACGCTAGAGTAGGCAACAATATAGAAACGTCAGGATGAGTGATAGGTAAAGAAGGAGAGACAACAACATCTCCAAATGGAGAGAGACTAATATATTTTTGCCTAAAGAATAACATGAAAATAGCAAACGCTTTTTTCCTCATAAAGATATCCACAAATATACAAAACTAAATGAATATAGGTTTGAAAAGTCAACGATAGACTACAAAATAGTTAGCAGCTCCGTTTTTTACAGTATATTGGATGCAGGAGTAAATAGAGGAGCAGAAATATTTAGTGATCATTACCTAGTGATAACCAAAACGAGATTACTGACTGAAGAAAGCAAACAGAAAAGAAAAGAGAAGAAAGCTACTAAACTCAATATAGAGGAACTAAATATACATACAGTAAAACAGATATACCAATCTAGGATAAAACGATTCATCAGTGAAAGGAAGATGGATCTGAATGATATCACAATAGAAGAAAAGTGGCAAATGTATAAAGAAACACTCCTCAGTTGTACGGAAGAGGTCTGTGGTAGGAAACACATTAAAGGCAATAGGAAAAGAACAGTATGGTGGAATGAGAATGTCAAGACTAAGATCAAAGAAAAGAGGGATGACTGGAAGAAATACTTACAAACAAAGAGACCAGAGGATAGGATAGATTACGTGAATAAAAGGACTATCGCCAAAGAGGAAGTTAGGAAAGCAAAACAGGAACAGTGGGAAGAGTTTAGACAAAGAATTCAAGAAAGCTATCAAGGAAATCAAAAGCTGTTCTTGGGGGAGGTGGACATTGACGAGCACGAGAAAGACCAAAGCATGCCCAATACGACAAATTAAGAACGCCAAAGAAGAAATAATGAAAGAAGACAACGAAATCATGGGAACATCTAGAAAACATTTTACCAATTACATAATCCTTCCAGAACGTATGAAACAAGGAGTAAAGGTCAATTAGTAAGAGTAACAAGTAATCCAGAGGAGACAGCTGAAGATGTAGATATATAAATGGAAGAAATCCAAACAGCTATAAGTAAAAATGAAATTAGGAAAAACCCCAGGAGCTGATCAAGTTTATCCAGAAATTATTAAAACCCAAGGGAGAGAGGCAAACAAACTACTACATGCAATGTGCCAACAAGCATGGAAGTCCAAACATGTGCAAGACGACTGGAAAAAGGGAACGGTAGTACCAATACATAAGAAAAGATCAACTGTGGGATGCTCAAACCATAGAGGGATATCACTACTTAGCGTTCCACGAAAAATATATGCCAGGATACTGGAAATGAGACTAAGGAAAAGAGTAGAGGATCACATTGAAGAGCATCAGAGTGGATTCAGACCAGGAAGAAGTGTACAAGACCACATATTCACAATTAGACAAATAATAGAAACATTCCTTGAGAGAAACATTGACCTGCACCTGTATTTTATTGACTTAGAAAAGGCATTTGACACTGTGAGCAGGGACAAACTATGGCATTCCTTAAAAGAACACAATTTAGAGCAAAATTTAATAGAAGCCATTAAATGTTTTTTTAGAATAAACCAACACGAGCAGTAAGAGTAGCTGGAAACATATCTGCAGAATTCAATGTAGACATAGGAGTGAGACAGGGTTGTATATTAAGTCCTTTTTTGTTTATTATATTTATGGATTGAGTCGCAAAGGCATCCTCAAAAATGAAGAAAATAAATGTAGGTATGTGGAAGCGCAAACCAGTAAATGTATCAATGCTTTCATTTGCGAATGATTTAGTTCTGTTTGCAAAATCAGAAAGTAACCTTCAGTCGAATATCAACATTATGAACAATGAACTAAATAAAAGAGGAATGAGAGCAAATGCAAAGAAAACCAAAACAATGCTAATAACTAGGAAAGCTAAAACACAAAATCTTAAATTCGTCAAGGAGAATTTAAAACAAGTTGACAGCTATAATTACCTAGGAGTAATGATTAACTCAGGGAAAACTAAGAGAAGAAATCAGCGAAAGAATCCAAAAGGCAAGTGCAACATATAACCATCTAGGAAAGGCATTTGTAGGTAAGCAAGAATTGTCAACAAAAACTAAAATGGCAGTATGCAATAGAGTTTATTGTCCTACTCTCCTCTATGGCAGCGAAACCTGGACCTTAGACAGAAGAGAATAAGGCAGCTGAAATGAAATATCTAAGAAGAGTAGTAGGGAAAACTAAAAGAGGCAAAATCAGAAACACAACAATAAGAGTTCAAACCAAAGTAGATGGAATAACAACTAAGATAGAAATAAGTCAATAGGATGATTTGGGCATGTAAACAGAATGAATGACAATATAATAGCTAAATCAGTATACAGTGCTAAAACCCAAGGTAAAAGACCAAAAGGCAGACCTCGGAGAAAGTGGGAAGAAGACATAAAAGAGGCATTGAAGCATAGAAATTTAACTTTTTTGGAAGGAAACAGAAAATGCCAGGAGAGGCCATCCCGGAGAAAGATCATCTCGGGTATCTGAACCCATACACCGAAAGGTAGAATAGGAACTGATAAAGAAAGAAAGATGCACATTTTTAAAATGTGATTCAGTATTACATGATCCGATTCTACATCTATTATAATATACAATTATATTTAGATATTAGATATTTTGATGATCGATGAGATGATGAAAGCAAATGCATGAATCGATGAGCACGATGCTAAGACTATCCGATTAAAATACTTTATTTCCCGCTAGCAGTGGCGTTGTTCATCTAGGGGATAGGTAACCGGACTTGTGATCATCAGGTTCGAATTCTGGCAATATTAGATTCGACGTCTGTTGCTTGGGAAAGACACGTAAGGGGCAGCATCGGCGTGAAAATTGCGAAATAACCGAATGACAAATTTAGGGCTTTAATCATTATAGTATAGTGGAGTGGTCATTTCTCTGTGTTGTGCAGTTTGGAATTTTTTATTTCCTTCATTCATATACATGTATTCAAGTTCAAGTTCAAGTAAAAGAATGCGTCATGAATCTTGAAACTATTGAATTTAGTAATAATTTGAAAGAAAAGAAAACATACTTGAAATTGTCTTTCTGGTTCGTTGTTTTTTTGTGTGCACCTTTTCACGTTTCAAGCAAATTGCTTGAAATTTTCTATGTGCATTTGTCTGTTCTATGTGTCTATAATGTGTCTCATGGGAATTGAGCTAATCTAAATATAATTCATTTTTAATGACATTTTCATGATCAGCACTTTTGTTCATGCGAAGCATATATATTTCTGTGCTGGCAATGTGATGAAAAGTGATTCCTCTAAGAATGTCTGTGGCACACACTATATTAGAAACACCTTTGATTTGCGTTATTTTCCATTCTGCTTCTTCTTCTTCTTCTTCGATCTCTTATTTTCCATTCAAAGAGTTACTTTATGATTAACGTTCTAAAATTGGACCCAATGCGAGGTCCCGATTTCATTTTTTTGTGGTGGGAGGAGGTGGAGGGAGCGGGCCCCCTTAAGTTTGAAATGATTCGATTCAATATTTTCCCCGCAGAAACATCAGGTATATGTACATTATGATAATATGCTTTGATAGCTTGTTTATCCCTGTGCATTGTTGCAACTTTGGTAACTGTAGCTACAAAACATAAATTTTTAATGATTTGTTTCCAACTACAGTCGATGCACGGCGGTAGTTCCCCCCTTAATACACATTACACCTTTTGACCCAAGCGAAAACGGGCAACGGCACCAGCCAGGGTGTATAACCTACCATAGACTAGACCCAAATCCATTTATATTAATTTTGGATCCTTTTTTCATACATTACTAAGGAGTACTGTGAAGCTACAGAATCATTTGGCCACATGCAGCTTAAGGGAAATAGGCAAATATGTATAAAAAGTGAATATATATATATATATATATATATATATATATATATATATATATATATATATATATATATATATATATATATATATATATATATATATATATATATATATGTGTGTGTGTGTGTAATTTATTGCTATCTGCAGTTTGTAGAATTGAATAAACAGGAACCAATTGTCTCATCCTTTCTACACAGAATCCGGTGGAAGTCAAAGACAACACTGTGTACCAATGTAAAGTGGAGAACAAATTCGGAGTGATTGTCAGTGACGTGGCCAAGATTTCCTTTGGATGTACGGGTTTTCATAACTGTGCCATATTAAGCTTCTGCATTCTTCCCGTTAGGGGTCGCCACAGCAGATGACCCTTCTCCTCATTGTCTTAATCATGTTCGTCTCCACCCCTTGTATGGACGATAGTCGTTTCCTCCTGTATTATCTCCATGTATCTTATCTTTGGTCTTCCACTCTTCCTCCTGCCAGGTATGTTCTTTTTGTTTGATTTCTGTTGATTTTGTTTGTTAAATCTTTTTGTATTTTGTTGTCTTTTTTCTCTGTTGTTTTTTTTTTTGCTCTCTGGCAATATTTATTGACTCCTTTTTGCTTGTTTTCCCCTTTTGCTGCGCCAGGATCCATTGAAATGGTGCTCCAAGATGTTTGAGTACATTCCAACATAGAGCACACAATGCAAAATAATAATTGTTTTTGCGTTTGTCATTCACTCTTTGGCTTTTTGACATACCTATTATACTGCCAATACAAACGTCTCTTCCACCCCCACCCCCACCCCCTCCTCCTCCTCCTTGCCAATGTTACAGCTCTCGGGGAGTTCTCCAACGTTCCTATTGCACCGGTCCGTGCCTTGGCGTATCATGGAGCTGCCATAGAGTGTAGCAGGATTAACTACAATCCAGGTACGTTGCCGTCAGAGTTCACTAGAGAATAAGACTGAGACTAACACAGTGAGGCAAGGGACATGTCGAAACTGACGAATAAGAACATGAAATGCCATTAAAGCCATGTAGGAACAAAGGCAAGACATGAACAGAAAAATAGACAGAACAAAATCGTGGGCATCAATAGAATCGAAATTATGACATCTGCGTTGGCACCTGCATTTGCCTTGCCGTGGCTCTGTATTTGACTTGTATTTGATCCCACCGGGATTTAATGTTATTTTTATTCATGGGTGGGGTTTTTTAATTATCAGGAAGTAAGAAGCATTCTGCCTTTTTTTCTTTTGAACGGGAAGCAAAACGTGGTACGATATTACAATTCCAAAGGACAAAGTTGAGACAAAATACGACGGAAAATATATTACATAAAAAAATAGGGACACAAAACAAAATTTACATATAATTTATAAACCCCTGTAGCACCAGTATTTATAGTGCCTATACCATATATTTCCCCATTCATTCCTTTCTATCTGCGTCTTACCTGGTCCTATGGGACTACAACATCTATTTCATGTACGTTTTTTCACAAGTGTGAGTGGAATTATCAAAATTCAGTGCAAAATATAATATACCAGTATTGTGATTTCGCAACTTTAGATACAATGTGTCCAGACACAATTGACATAGGCATTCTTGATATATAAGTATAAGAGTTATTAGTATAGGCACTTTAAATATCGTTCAACTTTCTTGTATCTATGCTTCAATGCCTCTTTTATATCTTCTTCCCACTTTCTCCGAGGTCTGTCTTTTGGTCTTTTACCTTGGGCTTTAGCACTGTACACTGATTTATTATGCTGTTGTTATTCATTCTGTTTACGTGCCCAAACCACCTCAATTGATTTGTTTATATCTTAGTTTTTATGCATCTGCTTAGGTTTAATCTCTTATTATTGTGTTTCTGATTTTGTCTCTTTTAATTTTCCCTACTACTCTTCCTAGAGATTTCATTTCAGCTGCCTATACTCTATTGTATTCTCTTCTGTCTAAGGTCCAGGTTTCGCTGCCATAGAGGAGAGTAGGACAATAAACTGTATTGTATACTGCCATTTTGGCTTTTATTGACAATTCTTGCTTACCTACAAATGCCTTTTTGATTCTCTGGCTGATTCCTTCTTTTAGTTTTCTGTCTGACTTAATCATTACTCCTAGGTAATTGTAGCTGTCAGCTTGTTCTAAATGCTCCTTGCCCAATTTGCGATTTTGTGTTTCAGCTTCCCTAGTTACTAGCATTGTTTTGGTTTTCTTTGCATTTGCTCTCATTCCTCTTTCACTTAGTTCATTGTTCATAATGTTTGCAAGTATTTCTTCCAGGCATCCTTCTTTTCTTTGATCTTAGTCTTGACGTTCTCATTCCATCATGCTGTTTTTTCCCTTTCTCCTTTAATTTGTTTCCTACCACAGACCTCTTCAGTACAACTGAGGAGTGGATACATCTGCCACTTTTCCTCTATTGTGATATCATTTGGACCTGCCCTTCACTGATAAATCGTGTTATCCTAGATTGGTATATATATATATATATATATATATATATATATATATATATATATATATATATATATATATATATATATATATATATATATATATCTGTTTTACTATATGTTTATTTAGTTCCTCTATTTTGAGTTTCGTAGCTTTCTTCTCATTCCTTTTCTGTTTGTTTTCTTCAGTCAGTAATCTCATTTTGGCAATCACTACGTGATGATCACTAAATATTTCTGCTTCTCTATTTACTATTGCATCCAATGTACTGTAAAAAGGGAGCTTGCTAACTATTATATAGTCTATCTTTGACTTTTCATACCTGTATTCATTTACTTTTGTATATTTGTGGATATCTTTATGAGGGAAAAAGGTGTTGGCTATTTTCATGCTTTCCTTTAGACAAAAATCTATTAGTAGTATTAGTCTATCTCCATTTGGAGAAGTTGTTGTCTCTCCTTATTTACCTATTACTCCTCCTGACGTTCCTACATCGTTGCCTACCCTAGCATTTAAATCTCCTAAAAGCATACGTTCTTGTTTCGGTTTAAGATTCTCTTCAGCTATTTGTAAATCGTTTTCGAAGATATCTTTTTCTTGTTTAGTTGCGTCTTCGTTTGGTCCATAAGCTATTATTAATTTAATTTCTCGTCCTGTTGGTTTACTATTTACTTCTAATAGCTGTGGGCTTATAAATTGCCAACTTTCTAGTAGCTTTTCATGTCTTTTATGCACTAGGAGGCCTATTCCTGCTCTAGCTCTATCTTTGACATCTACTCCTGAGAAGATTAAAATATGATTCGGTCCTACATTTTCTATTCCTTGTCCTTTTTCCTTTGTTTCTGTAATGGCCAAAATATCTACTTTGAATTTTTCCATTGCTTCAACTAATTCTAACTCTTTTCCATTTATTGCCCTAACGTTCCATGTTCCAAAAATCACAGTCCGTATTCGTTTCCAAGTTATATCATATTTATTTTTTCTCTGAATCTTTATTTTTTGATAAGCGGGGATTAGACCACTGTACCCTAGGTAGATTGTGGGGCTTCCACCCTGAGGTCGCCTACCAGGCCTTGTTATTTTCTGTCAGGGTTAACTCCTTTAGCATTTGGTCATTCAAGACAAGCCTGCAAGGCAGCAGGTTGTTATTTTCTGTCAGGGTTCACTCCCTTAGCCTTTGGTCAGTCAAGACCGCCCTGTAAGGTAGCAGGTTGTTTTCTTTCAGGGTTAACTCCCTTAGCCTTTGGTCAGCCAAACCTGCCTGCAAGGCAGCAGGAGACTCGTGGAGGGCGGGATCATCTACTCCCCGTACAGGTGCCTACCTATCCACTAGCCGAAAAAAGATGAATGGTAGTAGAGTAGTCTGAATTGAGTTATGGCTGCTGTCGCACTACCTTGCACAGCGCACTTAGCGTTGCCGGTCATGGACTCTTCCAAGTCAAGCAGGGGTGTATAGCATCGGCCTCCCGCACGTTGCAGGCGTGGCGTCCCTTACCGAAATGACATCGCCCGCCCACAAAACCTGAAGTTTTTCTAGTGAGCCACTTCCAGAGTTGCTGAGGATCACCTGCTGGGTGTGAATTGACCTTTGACTCAGATCTTCCCAGGGTGAAAGGGTAACTAGGTACCTCGTGTGTGACCCCTTCGTGCAAGCTTTACTTCCACTCGATAAATTACTTGTAATTGTAATTAATTAAGAAATGGATAAGACAAACAGTTGATTTTCTACAAGTACAACCAACAAAAAGAGGAATCAAGAAAGAATAAGTACCTCTTTGTTGTTCACATGCCAAGCATACGTCCATCTTTCTATTCTATTCTACCACGTTTCAATACATCACCTCCCCAGCCGTTACCTACCAGTGGTACAAGAACACCCCCATGCAGTTCGTGAGACCTCGCTACCAGAAATATATTTTCATCTCACAGAATGGAAAACTTTACTTTTCAGAGGTAATGTATCAGTTCTAAGCGCCGGGAGTACAACATGAAATAAAAACTTGAAATCCAGAATTTAAACAGTGTCGGTTTATTCATAATGACCTTTCATTTGGATTGTTCGTTAGACTTTGCTTCTGTGGCCATCCACACCATAGCTAAGAAATGATTACCTTCGCTAATACTGCATGTCAGTGCCCAAGTCAATGGTATAATGATGATTGGATTTAAAACTGTGGAGTTAAGGGGCCAAATATACTTTTGCCAGGCTTCACGCTAATTCCCCAAAACAGACACGTACCACTTTCCTTTACTTTTATTGAACTCAAGTGCGAATTGATTAATCAGTCATACCTTTTGGACCTTAGACAGTAGGAAATCCAGTATAGTACAGGCAGCTGAAATGACATATCTCATAATCGTAACAGGAAGACAAAAAGAAACAAAATCAGAAACACAACAATAAGACATTAAAACCAAACAGATGCCATAAAACTGAGATCGAAATAAATCAACTCAGGTGGTTTGGGCATGTAAACAGAATGAATGAAACGAAAATAGCTAGGTCAGTATACAATGCTAAAACCCAAGGTAAAAAAAAACAATAGACAGACCTCGGAGAAAGTGGGACGACGATCTATTTAAGAGACACTAAAGCAAAATTTAACCTTTACGGAAGGAAACGGAAAATGTCAGGATAGGATAGCCTTGAGAAAAATCATTTCGGGGATCTAAACTCATCACCCTAAGGTAGAATAGAAACTGATAAAGACAGAAAGAAAGAAAGAAAACTCTTGAAAGAAAAACATGCGACACACAGACATCCTAGCAAGGGGATGGACCATAGCAGGCTAGCAATGGGGTGGACTTATCCTTTCTTTCCGCCAAAGGGAAATATATCGAATGTTTCTGCACCTGACCTTCAGCTCTATTATGAGCACTGAAACCTAGAATAAGGGCGATGGTCGCTGTTTCAAGATTTCTTAGAAGCTCAAAGGACCTGTACCCAATGTGCGTATGGATGGCAGCCCTGTCCTTTACAATACATTCCGCTTCTCACAACACAAACCAGGAAACGTTCAGGATATGGCTCCAGACCCTAATGGCATGGTACCCATGTAAGCTTTTACCAGATAGTGCATCGGTTACATTTGCGAATTTAAATTGAACCTGAACTTCGATACTGGTAGAAGGGAGTTACTTAACTACCCTAGCACGTACCCTGCTTTAATTTAAGGAAACGTGTAAAGCCAAATATGAAGTCCAGAATTCAAAGTCGAATATAAGAGTCAAATTAATAAATACTGAGCTTCCATTTAGAGGCATATTATCCTAGTACAATTTAACTATAGTGCAAACTGTGGAAATAAATTTAACTACTCGGAAGTTTTGAAGACTTCAAGAATAAAATAAATCATTACTTACTAAGCGTTACTTAGCGTTGCTTTCCAGCCCAGTTTCTAAATAAAAGTTCTCTTGGTTGGACTCCTGTTCTTGGTTGTCTCTCTCATGGCATGTGGTGATTGTGGTTTTATAGTTAGAGACTATTTCCTGTTTCCTCCAGAACGTCTCAAGCCTATTCCTAAATGTATCTATGATCTTGGCGACGCATGCATTACCTGGTTTTAAACTGTTACAAAATTATTCCATTCTCACACTAAAGCTGTATTTCCGAATGTCTAATCTTACCCTTTGATGAAACAATTTATTTCCGTTTCCCATAGTTCCTTTTCTAACAGAAACATCAGAAGCCCTTTTGATGAAGCTCTCTCCTATTCGGTAATAAACGCCGTTTACTATCTTACAACACACTTCTAATATTTCGCCTCGAACTCTCCTTTAACGAAGTCTTGGCATTTTGAGTTTCCACTATCTTTCGTCATTTCCTTATGTTAAATCCTTCATGCCTGAGATTTGTTTTTTGTTATTGTTTCTCTTCTTTGAACTCCCTCTATTAGTTATGTGTGTCTCATCTTCTGAGGTGCCCAGACTGAACTGGCGTAGTCCAAATGGATACGCACAAATGATTTATACAGTGGAATGAGTGTCTCTTGGTTAGTGTGTTGGAATGTTCTCCTGATCATCGCTCAGAAGAAGAGGAAGAGGAAAATGAAGGACTGTGACAAAAATAAACAATTAAACGTGTTTTAACTCTAAACCATACACACTGATAGTTATACGCAATAATTGACATAGCTTCTAACACTATTATTCATATAATGAAGCAGAAGAAGAAGAAGAAGAAGAAGAAGAAGAAGAAGAAGAAGAAGAAGAAGAAGAAGAAGAAGAAGAAGAAGAAGAAGAAGAAGAAGAAGAAGAAGAA